>CAUYQV010074257.1:0-45494 GCA_963574575.1 Galagoides demidoff | reverse complement strand
ATGGATTGGAGTTTCCGTACAGATCCTAAAATTATATCATGTATATTGCCACCTCCCTGGATTTGCAGAAAATCAGCCTTGCCCACAGCTTACCTATTCCACACACTACTATTCTCCCAGAACTCATAAATCATGTAGCGAGATTCATTTGAAAGCTTCTGTATAGAAATACTGAAATAGAAAAGAAAAGGTAAAATTAACCTTTGGAAATTAAAGAAGCAAACATTGTCTTTAAAATTTCAGATTGTTATGAGGGTATAAATGTTTAGGTTACATTGCCTTTATTTCTAAGGTAAAGTTCAAGTTGTGGTTGAACCCGGGGGTGTGCTGAGCCCCTCACATTGTGCACATTAGGTGAGAACCTGCCAGTCTCCCTTCCTCCTCCTTCTTGCTAGACTATCCTTGTGTTTTCCTTTTGTGTGGCCATGTAGTTGTTTATATGTTGGCTTCATATTAGTATTGCATACGTTGGATACTTGGTTTCCCATCCTTGTGATACTTTACAAAGAAGATTGCCTTTCTCCCATTCCAAAGGCTGTTTGCTTTAGCTGTGGTACCTTTAGCTGTGCAGAAGCTTTTTAACTTGATCATGTTCCATTTATTTATTTTTAGTGTTGCTGCAATTGATAAGGGGATTGTCTTCATAAAATCTTTCCCTAGGCCAGTTTTGTCAAGAATTTACCCCATACTTTCTTCAAGAATTTGTATTACTTTGTGTCTTCAATTTAAATCTTTTATCCAGTGAGTGTCAATCTTTGTCACTGGTGAGAGGTACAGGTCCAGTTTCAGTCCTCTACATATTACTACCTGGTTCTCTCTATTCAAGAGATCTATATCTCTAATCTGTGCCAGTAGCATGCTGTTTTGATCACTACAGCCTTGTAGTATAACCTACAGTTTGGGAACATGATGCCTCTATATTTGTTTTTATTTCTCAAAATTGAATAGGCTATTCCAGACTTTTTCTAATTCCTTATGAAATGAAGTACTATTTGTTCAAGTTCTTAAAAGTATGGCAGTGGTACTTTGATGGAGACTGCATTAAATTTGTAGATTGCTTTGGATAGCATGGACATTTTAACAATGTTGATTCTTCCCAGCCATGAGTATGGTATGTTTTTCCGTTTGTTAATGTCTTCTGCTATTTCTTTTCTCAGGGTTTCATAGTTCTCTCTGTGGAGATTCTTCACATTTTTGTTAGGTATATTTCCAGGTATTTCATTTTCTTTGAAGCTATCGTGAAGGGTATTGTATCTTTGATTTGTTTCTTAGCTTGACTATTATTGGAATATGTGAAAACTACTGATCTGTGAAGGAAACTGATTTTTATAATCATCTCTGTGTGGTATGAAGCTTTCTTATCCATTCATATGGGAAACAATCTTAGGTGCCTACATGAAAATCAAGCCGGTTTGTTAAGAATTGATTTATTCAGTATGTCTGGCATAAAACTTTTTTAGTTTTCTGGTTTGGCATCATGAAAACAGAAACAACGTATTATAGCTATTCAGATATAACTTTTGTAAACTTCATTTATTCAAAAGGATTTATTGAGCATCTGTTGTGCCAGAGGTCAGAAAAGTACAAGTACAAGTACCTGCCGTTACCCTCAAATGTAGCTCTTTGGATTGGCCTTGTCAACTACTGTAGCTCTGCAAATTCTTAGCCTAATCCCATCCCTATGTTGACAGCTTTTGTGTGGGGTCCATACTGCTGCGATACAACGAACTTATAGTTTGCCAGTGCCTAATGGTTCTCTGTCTTTTTATTCCCACACACATGCATGCACCCTAACTTTGTCTGTAAATCAAAGTTTAAGAATTCACATTCTGGCCATAATTATTTACTTTTAAAAAATTGTTTTTCCAGTTTGGGGAAGAATGTGTTCCTTTCAGCCCTTTAAGTAGCTTGAAAGTGGCTAAACACCTATCAATATGTTCTAGAGGAATGAAGAAAAGAGGTAGCTGAAAAGATATATTGAGATATAATCCTGTAGCAGCAAAGAACTGCTGAAGGATTTAAAGCAGGGAGAGTGACATGCTAGAACTGTATTTTAAGAGATCCTTCTGATGGGAATACAAGGTATGATATGGAGAGAAGTTATACAAAGCAGAAAGAAAATCTAGAAAGGTAGTGAAATATAGCTTAGGGGAGAAATGAAGATCCAGATTAATGTTGAAACAAAGTAATAAAGAAATGGGACAGATCCATAAATTAGAGCAGTGGTTCTCAACCTTCCTAATGCCACAGCCCTTTAATACACGACCCACAGTTTGAGAAGCACTGAATTAGGGAATGAGAGACAAAGATGCCTTTAAAAATAACTATAAAACTGTAGTTTGTTCAGCCTAGTGTTTCACAATATATTCCACTTAGAAAGAAAAATGAGGGATTAAAAATCAAGGATTTTGAGTTAATAGAAGACAAAGAATTTACCAGTAGAATAGACAATTAATGTAGATTTAGGATTTACCTAAGTGTGGACAGCAGATGGCAGTAACTACACACAGAAATTTGTGTTCTTTTCTCTAGGTCTGTTAGTGTTTTCCAGAGTTGTTTATATCTAGTTTGCTTCATTAAGGAATGAACAAAAATGTTATGATGTTATCAGCTCATCTTCAGATTCTCTGGGGAAAGGTTTAATATAGTACTGAATTGAACTGAAAGTGGAATTTGTGATTTCTAATCCCAGGAGTTCATGAATGGGCTTTAAGGAGGGGGGTTCCGTGAAATCCCAGAAATAACCTGCAAACTAATGTGCATATATACACTTTCCTAGGAAGAGACTTCATACCTTCTGACATAGTCCCAAAGGGTGCTAAAGTTCCCAAACATAACCTAGCTGTGTAATAAATAAATTACAGTCCATGTCTGTTTTCTTTAGGATAAAATTTAAAACATACAGCCTAGTATTGCAAGCTCTTCATCAACTGCTTACTGCAAACTAATTCATTTGAATTACTTATTACATAAAAAAATCCACTTACCCTGCTATCTGAACCTCTCATTTTCCAGACTATAAAACCATAAAAAAATTCACAAAGTTTTAGCATAATGCTCAACTTTTTGAAAGATTAAAAAGTATATCACAGGGTGATATAGCAGTAGTTTAAAGTAAGGTCCAACAGACATACCACCATCATCATTATTTGTTGTGTTACTTTGGGCCCATTATTCAACATCAGTTTCCCTTCTATGAAATGGTGATGAGTTTTAAATAACATATTGCATATAGAATACTTAACCAAATGGTAGACATATTGTGTATGTACATGTGTGTGTGTTTTATTAGCTATTAGCCCAACAACTAAAAAGGTCTCACTTTCATTGGGTGATTAGCTATGAAAGGTAAGCTTTGATGGTGTGAAAGCTAAGAAGCGTAACAGAAGTAAAAGGAACTAGGGGAATGGAAAAGGGGGAAGACCAGAAAAGAAAAAAAGGAAAAATTAGACATATCTGTGAAAACATTGAGAAGCAAAAATCTAATAATAGTATAAGTGCTAATAATAGTGGCAGTGGTCATGATGATTTTTTTTCCTTTAAGATAGTTTTACTTTGTTGCCCTTGGTAGAGTATGGTGGTGTCATAGCTCACAGCACCCTCAAACTCTTGGGCTCAAGTGATCCTCTTGCCTCAGCCTCCCAAGTAGCTGGGACTATAGGCAACTGTCACAATGCCCAGTTATTTTTAGAGACAGGGTATCTCTCTTGCTCAGGCTGATCTCGAACCTGTGAGCTTAGGCAATCCATCCAGCTCAGCCTCCCAGAATGCTAGGATAACAGGTGTGAGCCACCATGCCCAGCCAGTGATGATTTCTAACATACATATTGCTCTGTTCCAGGCCCTGGCTAAAGCATTTTCCTAATACATGGATTAAGTCCTTTTACATTCATAGTGTGGCTGACACTGTCCTTTGCCTCTCCAACTATCACTCCTCTTGTTTATAGGACTCTACCATTGTTCAATTTGAAACGTATGTACCGATCACTCCTGGCTTGAGACTGTCATGCCAATCTTTTCCTCTTTCCAGGATACTTGTTTCCTAGCCTCCACTGTGGACAAAACTGGCCTTGTGACTTGAATTCTGGCCAACGTGATGCAAAGACAAGAATGCTGGGAAGCAGGGGGCTGTGGGAAAACATTTGTTTCCTTAGGATCAGGCACGAGAGGAGAGCTTGTTGGAATTGCTCCCTCTGTTTCTTCCTGACTACAGGCCATCTGGTGAAGAGCCAGATGTCAGAGCTGAAAAACAAACATGGGATCCGCAAAGACATAAAGCTGTAGAAGGAACCTTAAGATTGCTACCTCCAGACTCCTTGATGAAACAACAACAAATGTACAATAACTAATATAGGCACTTGCTACTGTGCTTTCTCTAATTGAAAGCACCCCTATGTGATACAGGTATGTGCTGTTTTCTCTATTTTTTTCTCCATCGTGTATGCATAAGGAAACTGAGGAATGAAGAGACTAACGTGTCTGAGATCACACAGCAGGACTGAATAAATCAGACTTTGAACATAGGCATTTTGGTTCCAAAAGCTACACTCTGACAAAGAGTAGAAAACCTAAAAAGGATAATAAGAAGCAGATGCAGGGATAACTGAGTCTAGATTTTGTGGGCATAACTAACCATAATTGCTTTACAGACTAGGTACTTTCAGTTAAGGACCAAATAAGCCAACATGGGTCAGTGACATTTAAGGATATTGATGTTCCAAATTATACAATACAGTTAATGATACACAATGATGACACCAAGACAGCAAGAAAAGGTCAGTTATGAAATAATTTTTCATAGAAAGATTTATTTCAGCAACTCTTAAAGGGCTTAGGGTTTGAATGATTAGCTTTCAATTAACTGTAAACTTAAAACTGCATGACACGCCTATGATCTATTGCTTATGTGACTCTGCTAACACCTTCTGTCTTTCTCCTTCATACTTCCAATGACATTTAACACTCACTGGCTGCAGTAATATTTCTTTGGCTAAGAAGTCTCTGGGTGTAGTCTTATAGCCCTGAGCTTTAGGATACCTTGAATATTCCTACAGTTGAAAAACATGTCAGTGATTGACTTCTAGGGGAAAGGAATGTAGCTCAGGAATAGTTGGGGTTAAAGGTTTACCTGAAGCAGCTGCTCACAATGGACAGAACTGTCCCTCTGGGCTTCCTCCTCCCCCTAGGGAGGTGCCCTACCTTGTAACCCACAATGCCTAACCAATGAAGAAAAGACACAGCAAGAAGGACATTATCTCACATTGCTCTATACCAAGCTCTGCCACCAATTTATTTCATCTAAATACTGATAAAAGATTAATGGCTCATTCTGCCCATTCTGCCACCGTGGGTTCCTAAGGACATGTCAATTCGTACAATATAATCCCATGTTCATGTTCCCTAGGCCCTTGCCATGGAGTTTTGAACACATTGAAGTTCTATAACTTTATGGCTATGACTTCAGAAATCATTTTACTTAACAACTTTCAAGAACATGATTTCATTTGTTTTCTCCCTTCATGAATGAATATCCTGCTTTCCCAACTAGATTGTAGAATCTTTGAGAGCAAAAACTATTCTTTCCTTCTCTGGTGTCAGGCATGATTCTATAAACACAGAGTATATCACATATATATATTCAATTGGTACCTCCTCATGCCAAATATAGGGATTAATGAGCCTTTATGATGAAAACACAAGTGAATAATAGTATCAACTGGGCATGGTGGTAAAGGCATGTAATCCCAGCCTTGGGGAGGATCACCTGAGCCCAGGAATTTATGGCTGTAGTAAACTAGGATCTTGCCACCATACTCTAGATTGGGTGGCCGAGAAACCTTGTTTCTTTAAAAAATAAAAAGCAAGAATATTATCAATGTGTGTGTGTTTAATACAGGTCCATGCAATTGGTCTGCTTGAGTTTTTCACTAACTCTGCAAAAACTCATTGACAGACTAAGATAAATATCCTCTCTCAGTCCCCAAACTTCCCAAGTCTCCTAGGCAAATGTTTAGCAAACCCTTCTCAAATTAAGTGTCCTGAATTTAAGAAAGTAAAATTTTGTTGTGATTGCAACAGGAGGGATCTTATCTATTCTACCTCTGCTTAACTACAGAGTGTCCAAGATATCTAATTCAAGGGTGACCAAATATTGGCAAGACAGGTTAAACATAGGTTTTGGAGTCAAACAAACTTGAGCAAGTCTTTAACCCATCCCAGCCTGTTTACCCTAAGCTGGATGTAATATGCACCTCTGATGACTACTGTTAAGATTAAAAAGAAAATGGGTGCAAAATGGCTAGTCTTATTAATGATCAATAATATCATTTTATTTTTATGGCAGCCTTTTATGTCTAACCACGAAATGAGGCTAAGCTAAACATTATGAGTGAGGAAGAAACTGTGCAAAGATCCGGTATTTAGAGAGCTGTATTTTCTCAGCCGAGCACTAGGCCTTCATGCTGCGAGCATTACAGCATGACTGATGGCCTCAGTGGCATTGGATTTTTATCAATTGATACAGTAGAAAATTGAATTTGATTCACTGGTACAACTGAAAAATTGAATTCAAACAGGCACACGGGCATAATGGCTGTTCCACAGGTATTCCATCTGTGTGTGGTGATTCTCTGATCCTCCTTCTGTCTGATGTAGTCTTAAGTTTTGATAATTCCAGTAAGAGAAAGAAATTAGCTAAAAAATTAGCAATAAGAAGCCAGTGAAGAACCCTTACAAAACAAACCAGTCTTGCCAAGGAGAAGGAGATGCTGAGACCCTCTTTATCTTGCAGGAGAAGGATCCTTTCCCTCTACTTCACAGCAGGAGCTGATGGAGCAATTTATCCTGCTTACAAAGGGAACGGTTTGCAGGAGGCAGCACAGTCTATCTAGTCTCCCTCTCCTGCCGCCTGTTTTCCTTGCTCCCTGGGGCTGTTCTGGTAGCTTGCGGTCATTTCCCCAACACACACTAAAGCAATGTTTCTGAACCATAAAAAATAAACTTTTGTGTCCCTCTTATCAATGTAAAACATGCAATCAATCCCTGGAGACTGTGATACAGAGAAACAGACTTTATATTCTTTATATCCTCACTGCCTAAAAAAGTTTACTGAGCTCTACTTTTCTGCAGTTTACACTGTGGAAGGTATATATAGGTTCTTTTTACATTTTCTAAATATTCAATTTTATTTTTAAATGAGTGGGCTTTTTGAAACTACATATATTCCCACCTTTGCAAATCTCTCTTGAGTCACGGAACTAAAAGGACTAAAATGGAGTTTTGTTTGTGCCCTTCTGGGTCTGGTGGGAAGTAGAGAAGCAAAAATAATCATGGAAGCCCAGCATTTCCCGTGTTCCTCTCACACAGGCCCTGCTGGGATTGAGCGCTGTTAATGGCACTGAGCAGAACCGGACTCACACTCTGGAGAGAAGGCCAGCCAGGCCAACGATGGAGAAGCAACAGCAGACACAGTGGTGACCCAGCTCATGTATCATGCTCTTCCCTGTGCCGAGCACTTCACATGGTCTGTCTTGGTTAAGCCTCACAACCACTTTCTGAGATTCTTGATGTGGAAGCTGAGGCTTAGAGCTACTAAAAGGTTCTCCCCACAGAAATTTATCAGATTTGTGGTAGGGTTAGATTTGGTTGTAGAAGTTTTCTAAAAGCAGTGAGATTGGGCCTGAGCTCTGGACTCGAGGCAGAGACCTGCAGTTGGTTGCATATGTCAGGGAGGGAAAATAGCATGCTGTGTCTAAGGTACAGATGTAGGAATGAACAGATCCTGCTGGAAAGTTTACCGAGGCATAGCTGAGGCACAGTGCTTGAGTGTGGGAGAACAAGACAGCAGCCATGTGTATTCCTGGGTCTGTTGTAGGGCAGACATAGAGTCAGGACAAATAACATTTGATAAGATACTCGCTGGAGAGTTACTGCAGGTTTCTGATTAAGGGAATTCTATGATAATTGTTTCTGGAAAAATTCTAGTTGTTGTTTATTGTACTGGTTGGAATGGAAAACTGAACATGAGGAATAATTAGTATATTTTTTAAACTGAGATAAGAGCTGCTGGGTTGTCCTTTTCTTTTGGAATGACTAAGGCCTGAAATCATGACTTCAGATGTCCCTGCAAATTTCATAATGGCTGAAATGATCATTAAGACATCAGGCATGCTGCCAAGGGAGCAATCAAAGCTACATGCCTTAGAGTTGGGGCCTCATCTACCAGAGATGGTTTTAAATCAGAGTTCAGGCTGCCTGGATGCAGAAGGGGAAGTTTCAGTCTATTTCAAAATCAACCTCCTCTTCTTTTATTCTCCCCCTCATTTTATTTTCCTTGTGTTCCTAACCATTAAGTAGAAAATGGGCCCATGCGCCAAAGAGAAAACATCTAGTCAAAGGCTACACAGACACCACCACCTAGAGCACAGCACAGCCTCACACAAGGTCTCCTGGGTGTCAGTCTTCCAGACCCAGCCTCAACTATAGTGGGAAAAGCCTTCTGCCCAGCTCCCAGCTGACTAAGGCCTACGGTGGTGTGTAGGAGCACTTACCGCAAGCATCCACTTTGGGAGGAAGCGCTTTCCACATAGTGCTTCAGAGCAAGCTGGAATTCTTCCAGATCCTCTTCTATCACAGACATCTGGCGCTGCACGAGCATGATGTGCTGCAGAGGAAGGGGCAGGGGTTACTGTGCCGGCTGCCACAGAGCCTCGCTTAAGCCGACCCCTACTGCCAGTTCCGTCTCTCCTCCTAAAGTAAATGACTAGCATCTGAAAAAGTGACTGAGAAAGGCTGTGACTATTCCATGTATTAAATTATATTGCTACAAACACTTTTTTATTTCACCTCTAGTGACAGGAGCTAAAGTGTCCCTTACAATGGCATGTTTCCCTTTTAAAAGCACTGATTCACAATTAGAATCACTGGAGAAGTTTTAAATTTAAATCAGGATTCTTGGGAGTCTAGGCAATGGTATTTTTTAAAACCTCCCTAAGTGTCTCTAATGTGCACTAGGTCTGGGATCACTTCCCCAATTTTTTTTTTTTTTTTTGTAGTTTTTGGCCGGGGCCGGGTTTGAACCCGCCACCTCCAGTATATGGGGCCGGCGCCCTACTCCTTTGAGCCACAGGCACCACCAACACTTCCCAAATTTTAAAGACAAGTACTACTGTACACTGCACAGCTCCAGCTTCTCCTGGAGTATTTTGTGGTATCAGACATATTTGACAATCATTACAATCAGTTAAATTTCGAAAACTATGTGTTCACTAATAAATTTCCAAAGTAACATCAACTAGGACAGAGTTCCCAAACATGACACCCAATTATAGCAGGCCATATTCAGAATGTCATGGCATTCGCTGAAGCCGTGGTTTAATGGATCACGCTGGGTTGGACTCCAACTGGCTCTTGTAACAAATCCTATTAGCATTATAGCAATTATAGTTTGAAAATTTTCCTAAAGACCCGCCTGTGGGGTTCTCAGGGAATGTTAGGTCACATCATTAGTTCTTTCCTCTTTTTCAAGGATTGGGAGTGAAACTGTCAAAGTGCAAGTGAAAGTAAATATTGGTGTGAAACATAAAAGTGCAAAAACTCCAAAACCAAAAATAAAACACAACAATGTGAGGATGATCAAAATATGAGAAAAATATAATAACAATCACAATATTACCATCTACAAAGCATAAAAGCTGGAATTAAACCCCCAGTCTGTCTCCCACTTCAATGAGTTTCCCACTGTATGTTAATAGCTACTATTTGTTGAACACCATTCCATTGTAAGGACAATGTCAGGCATTTAACATAGTTAACAAATGTTCTGATTTTGTGCCAGGTGAATACTAGGTTCTGGATTCTGGATATAAGTGATGGACTAAGACAGAATTTTCATCTTTATAAAGCTCAGTAAGGAAATCCACAGCCTTAGAACAATCCTGGGTAATGATATTAGGTATGGTAACTGGCCCATGAAATGAACTATGTGTAAATTGGTCAAAAGTCTACTAAATTTCTAAGGCAAAGAAGGATTGACCTCAATCTTTAAATCTATTGACAGTTTAAGCCTTAAAATAATACTTGGGCCCACCAACTCATATGAGCAAGAAACAGGCTCTGAATACTGCACCGACTGGCTATTGCAGAAGTAGTTCTGAAGAATAACGAACCAAGAAGGATCTTTCAAAAGAACAATGGACTGCAGCGTTTCTCCCAAAATAGAGATGCAGGGTCTACTCTCACAAGTTCTTTCACTGAAAAATGCCTTCCAAGCATGAATTCATCATTGCCATTGCAATTAGCCTGTAGATACTGTATGTTTCCCATTCATTCCTTTCTGATTGGCATTTTATGGCATTTTTCCAGGTCCAGTCTTATCATTGTGCATTTGGTGTGTGTTGGTGTGCATGTGTGCGAGCATGCGTGGTGGGTAGGAAGATAAATACCTTGATCTTCCTAAGTTTGTCAGACCTCAAGGGACTACATGCTGAGCTTACAGAGAGGACCGAGCATCCCACAAAGACACTAGCTTTGAGTTAAGTGGAGAAAACTTTTGAGTCATCCCTCTCAGGTTGTGTGGTTCCATACGTGGAATGAAGGATGCAAATGAATATTTGGTGGCCAGAGTGTGCACTGTGCAAGAAACTCCAAGTCGTTTATTCCCTTCTTCTTAGGTGCACAACTAGACTCTGTGCCCAGTCCTCCCTTTCAGTCAGGTGTGACCCTCCCCCGCCACGAGCTCTCACCAACAGCGTATGAGCAGAAGCACCATGTGCCACTTTTGAACCAAGACTCTTAAGGAAGATATTGGCTTCCACATTCTCTTGCCCTTTTCTGTTGGTAGGGTGAAGAGCTCCCCTAAGGGATGGCAGAACCACAGGTGAGAGGACCTTGAACCCCTGAACCACTGCATGGATTGTTTACTGGGAAAGAAACAAGCCTTTATTGTATTGAAACCATTCTATGTTCTTGATCTATTTGTTCCCACAATCTAGCCACCACAATGAGTTTAACAATTTTAACTGGGATTTGTTTTGTTTCCTCTTAGGGTAAGGTATGAAGAATCCATAGATAGAAGCCAATAACTATAACTGTCCCCTAAGGTTATAAAGTGAACAGTCATTCCCCATGTGATTCTCCCTGGCATATAGCTTTAATAATATTAACTAAGAAGAGTTAATGTTTCCAAAATAATGCTGGACATATTTTGCTACTCAAACAAGATATATTACTCCCCTCCTTTCCTAGGACATTTATACAATGAAACCCATTTGTTAGGCCGAGATAATCTGCCTAAATTTGATGGCCATTCTGACAAGTGGAGCTTTTTGACATATGAGCAATTTAGAGTAAACTTTCTGAAATTCAAAGAAAACACTCAAATTTTCTAAGCTGGCCAGATCAAAGCAAGTTATGAGGTGTGGGGTATAGGGAAGGCGAGAAGGGAATCCTACTATAATATTGTTGATCTTTCTAATGTCTCTGTGTCAAATACACAGCCTGAAAGCTTACTGAAATCTGGGACCCCAAGTTGTGAACACTTAGCCCACAATATTCTTTCATGGCACTACATTTCTGTTTCTCTGCTGACCAGACAGATGTAATGTAGCCTTTATCATACGCCTTATGGGAATTTTGTTCCAAAGAACTATGATGGAATATCTGGAATTCCTTGGACTGAAAAGTGCTGCATATGAAGAGTCAATCTGAGTTTACAGAATAGTATTTGCCAGAATTACAAAAGTTATCGTCGCATCTTTGATTTCTTGGAACATTTCAAGAAATGTCAGCTTTTTTAATCTTAGGAAACAAAGATATGTTTTAAATGCAACTTATTATTATTATTTGTGATATCTGGCTCTATTTACTACACTTACAGTTGTGTTCCAAGTTTGTCTTCAGGGATATTGTAGCTTTTCTTGGATGGTCTCATTGACTCTCTGTAGCAGCTTTTAGAAAGCAAGACTCTATTTTGATAGTCCTTGACATAGTAATTGTCAGTAGCCCCCCAAGCCCTTCAGAGTCTACGGCAGAACTGATTTACTTCATGAACATCATTCATAGGTTTGATACGGGGGTAGAGGGACGGAAAGATATTAGAGTGGTAGACGCCTCTTGTATGATAAGCTATTTAGTGTCTACAACAATGTGCTGAAGAAAAGTGGAGAGTTTTTGAAAAGCTCAGACCTTATTTAAAATTATCATGACTTTTAGAAAAACTTTTGAATGGAGAAAATATCTAGAAAGTGGTCATCCTATTCCAGTAGTCTTTTGGTAAGAAGAGCCATACAATACACACAGTGACACCAGCAAAAAGGATTCAGGTGGATTGATATACTTGGCTACACTCAGGGTGTGTGCTCTGGTTGGAGCAATTCCTTTCAAAAATTACATCAACCTTTCTATGATTCATACCCACTGCTTGGTACTTGACAGCTAGATGACAGTAAATTATCTCCAAATTTCCAATGAGTCACAAAGGCATGGTCTCAGACTTTAGATCAGGATTTGTCCCTGTATCTTTATTATGTATCTTTATTTCCTATTTTATTGCAGCAAGAATAAATTCCTAAAGTTGCTTTATAATATGCTTGTTATAAATCATGTGAAACATTTTAATATTTCAAGGTAGCATCTTCGCGTTCTTTTAATGCAATATCAGAACAATTCAATATAGTAAGAGATATGCATATGAATGTTATTTTTTTTAACTCCTACTTGTTCTTTCTGGTTTTATGTTAAATATTACAGTATGTCATTCTGGAAGAATGCCTTGGTCCCCTAAATTAGATTGTGTCCTCTTGTTGTGTAAATCTACACTTTCCTTTATTAAACCTCACCACATTCCCTGCTAATTTCCTTCTAGTCTGCTTTCTAGCCTGTAATAGTCACTGGTTCATTGCCAGACCCTCTCCAAACCTGGTACACAGCTGGTGATCAAGTTATTTGTAGAATAGACACATTAAAGATGATCTTGATTTTAGCCATTGACTATTCTTAGAATTCCTTTAATACATTTTATTTATTTATTCATTTCTAAAGAGGACTTGAGGTAGCCCTGAAAATGTTAAAACACTGCACACTTGTTAGGTAGGGTCTCCTGTAACTATCTCCATCATCTTATCCTCTATTTCTTTTCTTCTTTCTCCTTCAAGAGCAATGGGTATAAAGTAAAAAGAATTAGCTTCATGTTCACTAGTTATGTGGCCTTTAACAAGTTATTTTTTTCATCTAACTCTTCTGATACATAAAATTAGAATAGTTGTACTTATATCAGAGTTTTGGGGGTGATTAAATAAAATATGTAAAGTGGGTATAAAGTCCGTAATAGGTACCAAATAAATGTTACTTCTTACACTCTGGAGATGAGAAAACAACATAAACTTAGAAAGGTAATCACATCCTAGTCTCATCATTATGACATGGCTCATTACCCAAACGAGGCATGGCATCTGGGAGAGCTCAGGACTTTTGGTGTAGTCTTAAACAAACCTACCAGATAATCTCCTCTGCTCTTACAATAGAAAATCTCAAGAAACAGTTGCCCATTGGTCCACAACCTCTCTTACAAAGAGCAGCTATACTTTAGCGGCCAGAAATCCACCAAACACTAGAGCTGGAAATGTTAGTGTGGGATAAAGCACAGGGTTGTGTTTCAGGGCTTCCAGCTGGGGTATTAAACCTCTCTACACCACAATTTCCTCATCTGTAGAACAAGAATAGCACCAACTCATCCAGCTATTGTGAGGATTTAGTGAGCTATATATGTGTGTACACTTGGCATATAGCCAAGGCTCAGTAAAGGTTAGAATTTTAAAAACCAAGTGCAATAAGAATTTATTCTTCACTTTCTGATGCAGAATTTCTTTTTCAAAGTTCTCGTGCATTCAGTTATGGAAAAGGAAAAATACCTCCCTAGGCAATAAATTCTAAAACTAATCATTGAGCCTATAGTAGGATCATATTATAAGCACTAGCCATGAAATAACAGGAGGAAAGCAGGTTGGGCCATTCTGGATAGGAGGTGTCATAGGAACTGATAGTAATGAGTGTACTGCCATTATACAATTTTTATTTTTTTTTTGAAAATACAAAATTTTCAATGACAAATATATTACTTGTATTTTTGAGAAAACAAACCAGTTCAAATCATTACTATATGTCTACTCCCAAACAGCATAATTATTTTACCTCTATGCTTGGTTGAAAATAGTTAAGCAATATCCTTTCCTGCTTTAAAACATGATTGACAACCGAAACACTTCGCCTAATGTCATTTGTTTAAGTACTTCTATGCACTATTAAATTCATAATGTTGTGTATATGGATCTTTTAAAATTTGGATTGGCATTGGTTTGTCAGGGACCAGCAAATGGAATAGCTGTTATCTTTCACAAAGAATCCTCAGACAATTTTCCTTCCTCATAGCTAGACAGAGAAAATAGTCTCACGTTAGAAAATCATGTAAGAATAAACAATCATCTCTCACAACATTTGAAAAGTTATGTTGTTTCTTTCTTTCTTCTTTTACTGTAGTATAGTTTTTCCTACATGCAAACCTATCAACTACAGCAGATATGCGATCACGAGGTTAGCCATCCCTGAACCTATGGGACTGAGCAAATCTACTATTCCAAGTACATGTGCTCAACACCCTCTCTTGTCTCACTTCCCACCAACATCTACCTACCACTTAAAATTCTGGATTCCTGATGAATTGACACAGACTATAATCTTGTTTTTGGAGGAATAAAAGCATTAAACACATAGTGAAAAACATGGCTTATAGCAGGGTGAAGTGCACATAACTAGTCTTCTGATGGTCATAGCCAGTACTAAACTTTTCTGAGACTCCCCCAAGGCTTTCTCTGAAGATCCACTTTGTGTTATGAATTTGGACAGATGGGCAAGAGCCTGGCACATGGGTGGGTCTCACCTTCTTTTATCGTGTCGTCAGTGCCTGGGGAATAAGTCCGTGATTCAGAGATGAAAGCTATTTCCTGTCTTTGTTTCATGTAAATGTGACTCATCCTTCAACATCTATGAAGTACATAGTACATTTTTAAGATAATAAGAAAAAAAATGACTTCTGTAGGACACAAGATTTTAAAAGCCAAATTTCCACTAAATGCAAATGTATTCATCCAATTTCTAAAATAGAATGTGCCATAAATATTTGCATCAAAACAAAGGAAAATAACAAAGCATGGTACATATTGATTTTCAATTAATTTCTACACCCATTTCTTTTTGTTATATCTTCATCTAAGGTCACTTTGTCCATTTTCTTTCAGTTTCTATAAATTGCTACCATTCTGGTTGGACATCTTTTCCCTAGGGATATAAATGTTCCCTTTTCTCTAAACATCAATTTATCCTTTGAAAAATTATTTCTGAGCATTTACAATGTTCCCGGCCCTAGGCTAAATGCTGAAAATACAAAATGAATTGAGCCAGGTTTCAGCTCAAGTATTCAGAACTCCACATAGCAGGGTTTACAAAATGTATTTATGACACAATATGAATTATCATTCATATTGCCAGTAGTATTCATTCAATTAGTTAATCATGCACTCATTTATACGTGCATAAAATCAATCTTCATTTTGCACCTATTACATGCCCCATGAAGTAGGTATCAGGTTTATACATCACAATTTAGCAAACACTACTTAGCTATGCAAAATGAAATTTGTCTACTTATGTTTTCAATTTTTCATGGATGTAGTAACTAATTTTTGGAGAGATTAACTCATGTTTCACAAAATACATTTCTAAAATTTTGACCTGGAAAAAGTACTTACAGATTTAGTATTCTCTTCAATAACTTCTTCTTCCAATGGTTCAAGTTTGAGGTCCTGCAATTAGAAAAAGTGGAAGAAAAAAATCAGAAATTAGATAATTTTTAAATTTTAAAAATACCATAAATTCCAATAATTCTTTCATGTCTGTTATATATATATATACATATATACATATTTCCTCAGTCTCCCAAGGTGTTGGGATTGCTGACTTGAGCTGCCATACCCAGCCTTTCATGGCTGATATTAAATCAACCTCATTATCTGAAAGGAGATAAATAACTCTGATTTTAAAAAATTGAGCTATTCAAAGCCGAGCATGGTGGCTCATGCCTGTACTCCCAGCACTTGGGAGGCCGAGGTGGGTGGATTGCCTGAGCTCACAGGTTTGAGATCAGCCTGAGCCAGAGAGAGACTTGGTCTCTAAAAAGTAGCCAAGCACTGTGAAGGGGCCCAGCTACTAGGGAAGCTGAAGCAAGAGAATCGCTTAAGCCCAAGAGTTTAAGTTTGCTATGAGCTGTGATACCATGGCACTCTACCTAGCATGACAAAGTGAGACTGTCTCAAAAACAAACAAACAAACAAAAAAATTGAGCTATTCTAATGAAGATTCTTTGTAACCACTTATCAATTATAAGGAGCTGTTTTGATATGTTCAGTTTGTTATTGCTTTAGAATTTCCTTCACTCTGGTACCATTATAGAGCAAACCGGAGGACAGAGATACATTAAAACAGAAAAAGGAAGGATAGGAAGGTTTAAATGGACAGGCCTAACAGTCTCATTTATTTTACTGTTAGTATTGCCACATTTCTACATTTTGGGAAAGATCATTATAAACACTAGTTTATTGTTATATTACGTTTGCATTCTGGCACTAATTTTGCATTATTAAATAGCAAATTAAAAAGTAAATGAAAATATGATCGATATTCACTAAAAATGAAGGATTCCTCTGGACACCTTAGCATCTTTTGTGAAGTCCAATGGATAACACTAACATCCCCAGTAAAACTGAGTATGTACTCTCTGAGAATTTCATTTGGTGAATATATATCCTACTATTTCTTCCAAGTGAAGATTATGCATAATAATTCCTTAAATAGATAAAAAATAAATTGAAAGCTGTAGAAATCCAGATTGTCTGAGATAACATAAGCCTGTTAATAATAGAGCTGTGTTGCTTCAGCTGTGCTGTTACCTTGTGATGGAACTTGCAGCAAGTTATTTAACTTCTGTGGGATTCACTTTTACTGTTCGTTCTGCCTTAAATTCTGTATCCCTAGGTCTTCATCTAGCTGTCTTCTTCTCATCTTTAACTCTCAATTCAGATACCACCTGTTTAGGGAGACCTTCCCAGACCACTCAGAGTATTCAGCCCCTCACCCCCCAATCTCCATCATATTGCCCTACTTCTTTATAGCACTTTTCATCATCTGAAATTATCTTGTTTCATGGATTTGTTTACTTGATTTTTGTTCTATCTCTCTAGATACCAAAGATGTTACCTGTTTTGGTCATTGCTGTATCCCCACTGCCAGAAGAGTACCTGACCCATATTTATTCAACAGTGTTGACTGAATGAATGGCTGAATCAAGGGCCCCTCTAAATCACAGCTTTTCCATGAAAGCAAAATTATATAAAATGCAGATAGACGTGAACTGGAAATTAAAAAATTCTCCACATAAAGGAACTGTAACTTAGTAATGTTTTTCTGACACTAACTCAGGTGTACTTTTCAGTTCTCCCTTTCCCAATCTAAGGTAAGAAAAATGTAAAAAAACGTAAAACAAATTGTATGAGTGCGGCATCCTTAATTATATCCCTTCCAACAAGAATGTCCTGTGATCTGATGATGAATTGAGGACTTCATGAAGAACGAAGCCTTTTTTCTGTTAGTGTTCTTTTGAACGTTGAAGGTGTTTCCTGCAGGATCAAGCAAAGCATCAGATAAAACCTCAGTAGATCCCCATAAATATTCATGGGGCTGGGATCAATAGAAGGCATATCTGAAGAAACTTGTAGAAATTACAAGTGTCACTTCCCCCCCAATGAATAGAATCAGGTTCAGTTTACAGTGCAGGAAGGATTTATCATAAATACTTAATGGAGATAACAGATAACATATGTTCCACCACAGGCGGCGCCTCTTTTTAATGAGATCAAACCTCGTGTTCACAACTCCAGGAGACAAGGTAGTCAGTAGTGAAATGACATCCACTGAGTCACTGTTTGGCAATTGGTTACTTTTTTGTTCTCTGTAAATCTAATTCAGCACAATACAGAATAAGTTGTAGAAGAAAACTCCACTCACAGTGCTTTTCCATTCATTAAGACAGCTCCTGCTGAGCTCCACATAGCTAAAGCCTACCCGCTGAAAACCATCACATTGTACTTTCAGCAAATCTCCTAGACACTGTCTTAAAATGAAACTCTTTCATAGAAGGGAGGGAGAAAAATGACTAGGAAAGAAAGATACGCGACAATACTTTGATTTAAAGTTCAGGAAAAATAGGCCCGGCCTAAGTTTGAGCCATTCCTTTAAAAATAACTATATAGATTTCAGATACCAAAGAATGTTTTGTTCAGAATCTCAAAACCACATTAAAAAGAGATATTTGTGTTCTTTAAGTGAATTAAAACTTATTTAATGCTTGATTCCATATATCTGAACAGCTTTAGAAGAGTCCTGCATTTCCCTGGCTTCCAACATTAGAAAACTAATAGTCATAGTCACTATTTTCCTGAGAAGTTTTTTGTCTGAGCTCACATACCAATTAACAAAATAAGAAAGAAAGTTGATTTGCAGCAAGCTTATAATTTTGGTATTTGTTCTACTATCCAGTAAGTAGACAATGTAAATTTAACAAATAAAGACAGGATGGCAGAGGAACTGGAAATTCCCAGGGTTGTTTCTCCTTCACTTAGATTTTCTTTACAACAATCTCCTTTTCAGAGACTTAACCCATCTTTAGGAATTGAAGTTCATAGTTCATTTTTGTGGAGATGGTTCTTAAGGCCTTCACCTGTTGGCCAGACCTCTCCCTACCAACATCTGACTGGGGATTTCTGCTAACGTGTCCTTGTGTAGCCTGTTCACCTTCTCACCTCACCTCACTAATTCTCTGTCACTTGTGTTGCTCCTTTTTCTGTTAAGGGTATAACCATCTCAGACACAGAGGCTCAAATCTTCAGGCTGTCATTGCAGTTCTCCCTGTCCTTGGTCCACCATACCCATTCAATGATGCTGTTAAAAGTGTCTTGACTTTTCCTAAATTTGGGTCTCTAGACTATAAGTTGACTCTGCGAGCCCTTTTCCAATCTGCTATTTTCTTCTTACTCACTACCTTGGTACAGGCCTGTCTCTTGCTATACCTGATTCAGGGGCACAAACCTGCTCTTTAATATTTGAGGTGGTGCTAATGGTTCTGAGCCTAGTTTTTCCTTGTGTTACTGCATTTTGCATTCATTTTAATTCACTTTGTATCTTGCTGCTCAATTTTGTATTATATCTGCAGGATCCTTTGGTTTGTCACTTACCTGTTGAAAAATAATAAAAGCCTCTTGTTGCCAAGACCAAGTCCAAATGCCTTAGCCTACTATTTAAGGCCATCCACGACCTGGCCCCATCTGTCCATTCAACCTTATTGTCACTACTTCCCTAAATGCAAGACTCTTACCCAAGCTGATCTACTTAACTTTTGTTCATGCCATCACCTTACTGAATGCCCTTTCCAGTTGTTCTCTATTTGCTAAAACTTTACTTCTTTATTGCAAATACTGATTTTGGGTTTAGTGTGTTAATTAATCAGCATTTATGTCCATTGTAATGACAATACATTTTCATTTCATGAATTATCTCTTCTTTCAATACTGTTCTCTGAGATGGTTAATCAAGGTATCCCCTCTTCTATCCAAGAGGCCAGCAGATGACCATAACAAGACCAACCAGACTCTCCCTCCTGGAATGTTGAGTAGAAGCCAACAGACTGGAAATAGCTGGTACTCATTTATTCCAGTGGAGGTAAACCAAGAAATGAGTGAGTATTTCTCACCTTCTAGATCTCCAGAGTTATTTCCTGACTTCCTCAATTCAGGTCTCTAGAGTATGTGTTGACTCTGTGGGAGCTTTTATTAATTTAGATACGTGATTTGTTGCTTACCATCAAATTTTTAATTGAGTTACCATTTGTAAGGCCTTGCTTAAACCCTTCCTGCCATATGAAGTCCTTCCTGAGCATCTCAGCTCACAGTGATCGTACCCCCAGGTGAGCAGGTGAGCATCTATAGATTTTAGCACCTGCTCTGTTTCTTTAGCACATCTCAGTCAGCTAGTATTTACTGAGAAAATTTAGGTTTTCTGAATATATATATAATTTTTTTAAAGATCTAACACACTCTTTTTCTCTCAAAAAGAACATAGTTTATTTTTATAAGTAGACTTTAGATTCTTCAAAATCAGTGACCCTGTCTCAAACATAAATGTTCTTTCCTTGATGCCTCACAAGCACATTTCTTGTTGATTGATGAAGGTTGCCTCCACCATCAAAGTTGTATATGGGAAATATCACTATAATATCAGGACTACTTGGAACTACTGAATTAGACAATAAAAATATGATAATTAGGAGCATGAAATATAATTCTAAACTCACATCCTAACTTGCTTGTTCACTAGGTAGTTTTAATGGCAAAATCATCAGTTATAATGCTAATTTCTAAGAGTTGAGTGTGGAATCTTATCTTTTAGATAGCACTGCTATTTCCCTGAATTTATTTGTAATATTCCCAAGACTTTAACCAATAAAGAGCTGCCATCAGCATCATGCAAGCTCACTGCCCCTCGGGTTGCTTGATAACCAAAGAACCAGATGTGCAGTAGATTTATTTAACTCTTAACCCTGCATCCTATTTTAAATATAATTGGGAGCAGGAGGATGGGGTGAGGGGAGAATTAACTGTGTTTGCTTTTGCAATAACAATAAAATCCCAAATAACTACCTACCAGGCAACCATGTGTAGGATTAATGAGATCATGGCTATTATTCTCTATCTGTGAGGCTGTCGTGGATAGGGAGGAAATGAGCAATATCGAGTCAGAATATCTAGAAAAATAGAAGAGAGAACAAAGGAAAGGAAGTACCCACCTTCTTTTCCAGTCTATCAATTAATTTCTGGAGTCTATTTATCTGAGTTGTCCACTGGTTGTCTTCTTCTAATAAGCCTGGAGGGGGTGCAGAAGCAGAAATCACAAGGGTACCTATTAAACTTAAAATAGTAGAAATGCTTGGATATCTTAGAACTTTCTTTTACCCTGAAGGAAGGATGCAGTGTCATTGACTAGTCAACACATTTTTGAAATGTATTTACATGAGCACTTTCTAAGTTATTGATTTCCAGGTGTCGATGCATTCTAGTGGGATCATTTCCACAGTCTGTTGTTGCCTGTCTGCCCTTTGATATTCAAAAGAAAATATCCTGCTGAGCCATTTACAAACCCCCATAAGGGAGTTGGTTTTCTTTTGAAAAAGGAATGCATCAATCAATAATTCTAAACTTACCTGTAGGGCAGTGACAGGAGCCAGTGAAACAATACCCCTGACCACAGGAAGGTAGAAATGGCTACAAGGCAACAGGGCATGAGGTGTCTCCTTTCCCAGGGACTTGAGTACATCTGGATGCTGCAGGCATGGGGCAGTGGTTAAGAGTGCAGACTACAGCCTGTGGACCTATATTAGTATATTGGACATATACATACATGTATATACATGCATGTAGGATAGCTGTATGCATGTGTATGTATGTGTGTATCTAGCACAACGACAAACATTATGTACATTCTGCTGCTATTATTCGTTGTTATTAATATTATACAAAGGTGGAAAAAGCAGAGTTATAGTCTTAGCCCCTGCCCACACATCCTGCCATCTTTGTGTATCCTTTACTGAGGCTTATTTAAAATATTTCCACAGCCATTTGTTGAAGTAATATTATTTAACATTTCTTAAAATGTGGATGGAATTGAATTCAAGACTTAATAAAGCCATGCGTTAGTTTTGAATGCAATAAAGGTAAGATCTAAATTACAAACGGGGTGTTGTACATCACAATTCACTCCGCCACCTGTCTTCTTGGGGGAAGAACCTCTCAAAGCCCACAAAATAAATTATAATGTAAAAATGAGCAAAAGCTCTGCCACAAAGAAGTGGCTATCACTAAAAAAAAGAGAAAGAAAGAAAAGAAAGAGGCTGAATAAAATGTTATAAATGTATAAGTTTATTTACATTAATAAATAATGTAAATAATCAATTCACAAATTAGTTAACATATTTCCAATCTGGGCAGATTCAATGTAAGATGTAAGGTGGCTATTAGATCAAAGTTCTTAGAAAGGATATTTGGGACTAAGACTCTTTTCTAAATGGTTAAAAGGGAAAGAACAAGCTATATTTTGCCTTGGGAGCCTAGTATTGTCATTTTCCAGTCATGTGGGAGATTATATTATTGTTCCCAAGTTATAGAAGTATACATGTATACCTTTTGCCCACAACTTGACAGTACCACCTACTACAGTAACAGGTGAAATGCTATTTCCTTTCCCATTATTACTATGCTTGGCATGTGACTTGTTTGGCCATTGGAAAGTTAGCAGGCAGGATGCATGCAGTGCCTAAAACAAAGGCTTTTAATGTGCTTGTATAATTTTGGTCTGGTTTCCTGGACTTCTGACACCCACCAGGAGAAGAAGATGCTTAGTGTCCACTTATCCCAAAAGAAGGCTATGTGAGGAGAGCTGAAGTCTATATGCAGCCTATAGCCTTGTCCAGCTAAAAATGCCCAAATCACAATAGCCAGGGACTCACGAGAAAGAAAAACAAATATCTGCAATTGTAACCACCAAGATTTTAAGGCTGTTCCACAATGAAAGTGGAAAATGGACTAATATTCCATATGATTATGAAAAAACCACTTAGATTTTCAGACTTTGGCTTCCTCACTAGTGAAGTGGGGAAATAGGGAAGCTAAACATTTATCTTATAAGGTATTAGGATAAAGTGAGGCTATATTCAAGAAAGGATTCTGAAGTATGGCTGATGTAAATATAGGATATAGTTAGTAGTTTCATTTTATGACTGTTAGATTCATAAAGATTTATTTGTATAGAATACATTCAAGTATCATATATGCATCTGTATATGTATGCTTTAAAAATTTTCCAAAGCTTAGCAACAAGAGTTTGCATATTGAAAACTGATTTTAAAAGAGCTATAAAGACACAGTTAAAATTTAATAACCTAACAATTATTAGTAAAGTTCAGTCCTGTAAATCATACATTATATTACACATGTCAAAAACACCAGCCTTGATACTCCTATCATGAAAACAAAGATTCTTTTTCTAAATGAATTTAGGGTATGCTTAGGGAGGCATGGAGATTTAGAGCATATTAGAGCATAGTCTAAAAGAAACCCCTTTGCTTCAAGATGATGAAGAGGTCTACAGAGCTCAAGTCTTTGGACGTTAGCTAATAGAGCTGCTTTCTCTCCTGTTCACCATCTTTCTGTGGGCTGCCCCAGGCACAACTGCAAGGATTCTGATGGTGCTGAGGGGTAGGACCACGGCCTGAGTTCTTAATACCCTACGCTCTTCATCACTTCAATTTCAAACTTATTTAACAGAAGGAAAGTATTCCATTATTATTGTTATCTTAGCTGCTGTTTGTTAAAATATTCCATTAGAAAATGCAAAGATGAATTGACTTTGATGAAGAAAAATAACCAAGGCTGTGTTACCTGGACCGCTGACATTGAACTGTGGGCTGTTAGGGGAAAAGCTGTTATGTCTCTGGACTCTGCGGCTTGATCGTTTTCCAGGCCATTGAATTGACAGGACTTCTGGCTTGGTTGGCCCTTGCCTTGAACAACAGAGATAACACTTAACCTCAATGTCAGCACTTCAGTCTTAGCCCCTAGGAGCAAATCTTCAAGCATCAGTCCCAAAGGTTTTCTTGTGTAGTGAAATGAAAACTTCCAAGAATAACTCTGCTTGTAAACATGCTTTAGAAACTGGAGTAATTTGGCACCTGTGTATGTCAACCTGAGGAAGAGAATTCTGGACATTTTTTTATTCTTAAAAGTAAAAGTCTGAGTAAAAATCATAAAGGAAAGGATTCTTTCCTTTATTGATCAATCATAAGTAGTAAAAACATTTATGTGTATGCTGCTGTAGTCTTTTGTTTAAGTTGAAAACACCTATAGATTTTCTTCCTGTAATTCAGCTTTCTAATTTATTTTTTTGATCAGAGCTATACATCCATATATATATATATATATATATATATATATATATATTTTTTTTTTTTTTTTAAAACAAAGCCTCAAGCTGTTGCCCTGGGTAGAGTGCTGTGGCATCACAGCTCACAGCAGCCTCCAACTCCTGAGCTCAAGTGATTTTCCTGCTTCCACCACCCAAGTACCTGGGATTATAGGCACCTGCACAACGCCAGGCTATTTTTTGGTTGCAGCCGTCATTGTTGTTTGTGGGCCTGGGCTGGATTCGAACCTGCCAGCTCTGGTGTATGTGGCTGGTGCCTTAGCCGCTTGAGCCACAGGTGCTGAGCCTCATCCTTATATTTTTAAAAGTCAAATAATTCCATAAATCTTATTTTAGCAGCTCACTCCTCCAACCCTTATATTATACCCTTTTTTCCCTTTCACAAAGGCAACACTTTTAGCAGGTATTTACATTATATAACATATTTACATGGCTTGTCTTTCTATTTTTAGTTTTAGGCTTTACCTATTAACTTGCCAATATGAAAAACTCAGGCCTATGGCAATGTTATAAGAAACTTCCAGGAGGGCTGCTTAAAAGGACAGATTCAAGTTGAAGGGATCCCTTTTGTCTTTAATATTCTTCTTTCCTGGCTGGAATGTGGACACGACAGCTGGAACTCCAACAACTACCTTGGGCCTGAGGTAAACTTAGGAATGGAAGAGATGCACTTAAGAGGTGAAAACCACAGAAAGTCAATGATAAATCTGTGAAGGTGTCATACTTGACTTAAGCTGCTCCCCACCAGATTTCTTTATAGGAGGTAATAAACTCTCATGGGTTTAAGCCACTGTATTTTTTTTTCAATGATAGGCAGTCAAATGTAGTACTAATTTACTCATCCCCCAATTTTTCTTTATTATCTATCATCTAGGGAAGATTCCTTTAGCCTTTCTCCTAGGTTAGATTACCTTCCTTAACCCTTTTATTATATTTTCTCCTTAGTTGACTTTTTTGTTTTGATGGAAAATATCTCCTATTGATTAATAAGAAATAGTTTATAATAAGAGGTAAAATTCTTGTGTATTTTCGCATGTATAAATACCTACCTTACTGATGGTTCATGTTGTAAAGGATTCTAAGTTGAAAACCATTTCGAAAAAGTTGTTCCATTTTGTTCCAGCTTCCACAAACACTACTAAAAAATCTAGTGTTTTCTTAATTCTTTGCATATGACCTAGTTTTTCCCTCTGGGACTTGCCTTTGTCACCAGTGTTGTGAAATTTCATAATGGCATGCCTTGGAGTTGGATTGTACTAGTTCTCACCATGGGCTCTTGCTCTGTTTTATCAAACTGGAAACTCATGCTTTTGTTCTGAGAATTTCTCTTCAATTATTCATTTGATAATTTTCCTCTCTTGTTCTCTTTCTAGAATTGCTTTTTACAAATATTAGACCTCTTGAACTGACCCTTTAGTTTTCTTATTCTTTCCTGTTTTTTTAAATCTCTTTATAGAGATCTCATCACACTTTTATATCTAAACTTTGCTCAGAGAATTTCATTTTTTGCAATCATACTTATAATTTGCAAGACCTCTTGTGTGTGTTTCAATACCCTTTTTATGGAAATAGCATCCTGTCCTTAATTCAATACTTTCTCTTAGATTGCTGGTTACTGATCATTTTCTTTTAAAAGATTTTTTTCCTGCTGTTTGTGTTATTTCTGTTCCTTTTCAATTTCTTTTCTTGTGTTTGATTTGTTGGACCCCTACACATTTTAGAGAAGGAACTACAAGGCTGATTGGAACCTCTCTGGGTGTGGTGGGGATTATCAGCTTGCAGCTTCTAGGGTTGAGTGGCGTGGCTGGGCCTATTTATTGGGACACCCTGACCACTGGCACTGTTAAGTCTTTTCTCTTGGACTGATCACATCCCTCAGAGAAGCATATCCCAACTGAAGGGTGTGAACCCAGTTGTCAATACTCCAGGGGTAGAGTGTTTTCAGGGGATTTCATACTCACTGATCAATACGCAGACTTCACTTAATGTTTTGTTCTTTAGCATTGTGCCCTGACCACTAGTTGTATACCTGCTCACCTCCAGAAAACTCACCTCTAGTTCTTCCAGGAGTAGGTGGAGCTTTCAACAATACTTCAGCTTTACCTTCCCCCTCACCCCCAGTTACATGTAGTGCAGCCAATTCTGGAGGTTTTCTGAGGTTCTGCAATACCATTTGCACTGCACCTTGGCTTCTTGCCCTGCCTGCTTAAGTTCTAGCTTTCTCTGAGCTTCTAAATTAGTTTCCACTAGATTCCCATTTTTTCTTTTTTTTTTTTTTTTGATTCTAAGTTTTTGTCCCTTTGGCTCTTCGTTTATCCTTATAATTTTGGGCAGGGCTTGATGTGTTCTCTTAGCCAGACACTTTTAATGTCATTTCTTTTAAGACTTTTGGGAGAGAGAAAAAGAAATTATACATGTTTAATCTCCAGTTGTTAACTAAACTTCCCTATGGATTTTCCTTTGGCATAAAAAAATCCCAACTGTCTAGAAACTTTGTTGGTCACAGGAGTAGGTACTTAGAGTAGTCCTTATCTATGTTCAAGCTAAGGAATCATAAACTGTCTTTTATAATCATCTGAAATTAAAATCTTTCCTTCTATGATGGAAAACAGTCAGAAGAAGAAAAATAACTTCAAGTCCAGAAGGAATCACTTATATTCCTGGCTATAGAAGAACTTTGAATAATAGAGCAAACTCTCAGATTCCATTATAAAAAGGAAATCTGCACATAATTAAAACTATGTTCCTAGAAATCTCGTTTCTGAAGAAGAGGTTTTATGCAAGAGGACAGGGTCCTCTAGAGGGAAACTTCAGGATAACGTAATGATTATTCTTGTCATTGGCTATTAGGTGCTTTCAAAAGACATGGGATTAAAGTGACTCCCATTTAGTCAGTTTGCCAGGATGGATACAAAGAGCATTGTAGGATGCCATCTGAAAAATCTCACCTCTGTGGCATGCCAGCTGTACACATCCCTTCTCTCTGGAATAACTTTTTTCACATGAATAGACACAGACATTTTGCCCACCATGGCATATCTAACTCATTACTGCAGGATGAGTGATACTGTGTGGTTCTGCCCTAGGGCTGATAGATGGAATAGATGACTTCTCTAAATTTTCTATATCCCAAGGAGTTTTTGTATCTCCAGGATTTATAAAAATTAAATCCCAAAGTAATTTTGATGCTGAAGGGAGTACAAATTATTATGACCCAGGGAATTTTAATGATATCTGCAGGTTACAAGTTTCGCCTATGCAGGGCATCATGGGATCTTCCTTTAGAACATAAAAAACTGATGAATTTTTGGAGACACCAATTCGACCTCTCCTCTATGAGCCTGTCCCCATCTTCCTCAAATGTATACTACATACCTACATAGTATTTTCCTTAAACTTTGTTGTCATTTCATTGTTCTTTTGTTTACAACCACCAATGACAATCTCTGATGGAATTAAGTCTTAACATATCTGTCTAGCTTTTAAGATCTTTCTGAACGCCAGATGCCAGGTAGACAGATTGGTCTCCTCCTTGTTCCATGTCCTCACTTACTGTTTCTCTATAGCTTTCTCTTTACCTGGAATTCCTTTTCATTCATCCAGTTTCATGCATTTAACAAGTAGCTGTGCCAAGCAGAGGGGAACAACACAGAATCCCTATCATCTAGAAACTCAACATCTAATGGGGGAGATTGTTGTCAGGAGGGGCAAGAAGGCACAAGTATATAGGCTTTCTGCCTGTAGAGATAAACAAGCGGCTGAGACAAGTGGATATAAGTAGAGGGCACTCGGGGCGTACGTGGCAGTGAAGTGGGAAGTATGAAGCCTTGGTCTGAGTGCAGTAAAAGCTCCCCAGATAATGTACTGTCCCATCAGTGTCCAAACTAGATGTTAGCCAGATTCGAGATGAGTAAAATGGGGTGAGTAAGTAGACCGAAACCTTCAGAGAAAACATTATCCTGCCATTCAAATCCATCCTGATGGTCCAGTTTAAATGTCACCTCTTTGTAGGCTTTTTCTCTGGTGTCTTGATTGTTATCATGGGAAAGGGACAACCTTCTCTGTCTGTCTTTTCTTCATTGGTGAGGGTCCTGAGGGTCCCCTCACTTGGTTTTTGGTAGCCAGGTAATAGGAAGATGTAGCTTTAGGAGAGGAAACACAGCCCCTTTCGCTGTGGGCCTAAGTCATGTGCTTCGGCCCAGTTTTTCAGAGACTTCACACTGGAAATTGAAGGCGTCAACCTACAGTGGGATCTTATTTTCTGTTCACTTATTTATGTTTCCCCTCCCCACAAACCTCTCAGAAAGGAGTGTCACAGATTTGAGGTGACATGTGGGTGTCCCTGGGTGCCTTGGTCAGTGCCATGCAAAAGCACACATAAACTGACATCAGACCCATTATACTTCTCAGGATTGCAAGTTATTTTTGAGCTTGAAATCCAGAAGCAAAAGTTCATTAATCTTCTAGCATCTTCTGCTTTTCTTAAACTCTGTATTGTCATGCTTCTTCTCATAAAACACAGCTGCAAGGCAGCTGTTGACAGCACTCACAGATTTCAGGGATAGCCTGTGGCCTAACACAAAGAACAGTCGTCAATTAAACTTTCTCTAGATGGTGGTTAAGTGCAGAACCAAAGTTTGCAGGAGGCAGCTACAGAAAAACCAAAAGTGCAGGACCGGGGGAAGTAGAGAGCTTTTCCAAGCCTCTTCTCAGGTGGAAAGTGATTGATTCAAAAAGGGGAGAACCCATTTTATTACAGCTTCTAAACAAAAGAAGCAAGAAAACAGGCCTCATTTTCTCATTAGGAGCATGAAATCAGTTGCATTGTGCTTGAAGACATTCAGTTTATCCTCTGTTCAACCTGAAGGGCTGGGTGAATTGTAGCTTTTCTAAAGCTAATTGTTACACTTTGCCATTTGAAATGGCATCACTGAATGCAGCAAAAATAGAAAGTTTACAATGTGAAAAATGCCTCCCAGATCCATTGAAGAGTCAGTCCATCCCTGTGTTCCTCAGCTGCACAGTCTCATTAGGTTCTGGAATTATAGGCTCTTTTGTTAGAATTTGGTGGTGCTCATTCATTTTGACATTGTAAACACATGGTGAAAAATTCCACTGTTTTTTAGAGATGTCCTAATAATTATGCATCCCTTAATTTGTTTAGAAAAATTGTTCCTAAAACGTAGTCTATTACCAGCTTGTTCAAAAAATTTACTGTGTGGTTCTCTCTAATTTAAAATGCAAAAGTTAGATAAAGCACAAGCATAAGTTTAAAGTAACACATCAGCCAAAACATGGCATAAGAGCAAGAGTTTTGCCAAGCCCTTTTCTAACTCGCGAGGTGTAAACAATGATAACTCAAGAACATACCAACTGTTGGCTAGGATTACTTTGATGTGTACTTTACACATTTCTAAGGTAGGTTTCTCT
This sequence comes from Galagoides demidoff, assembly GCA_963574575.1. Classification (NCBI taxonomy): domain Eukaryota; kingdom Metazoa; phylum Chordata; class Mammalia; order Primates; family Galagidae; genus Galagoides; species Galagoides demidoff. The sequence continues at coordinate 15,932 of CAUYQV010074257.1, read as the reverse complement.
TTAGCATTACTGTCTTTATTTTTTCATCTATTATAACGTCACCACTTATCTTCTCAGTGATAACTATTAGTGGCATTAAAATGTTAAAATCTTTCTCACCATTCACTTCCTGGAATAATTAGGCTTACCAGATTCTCAGGTCTACTCATTTTATCCACGTTCATGTAGTCTGTAATCTTTCCCATCAACTTCCTATTTTCAAATTATACCCATTTGCTCAAATATCCCAGAGGAACTCCATGAAATTAACTATCACCCCTCTAACCATGTCTTATTATTACTCTTCCGAAATCCACTGGCAACTTACTTCCCCTTCTCTATGGCATTCACCACTTCGTACCTGTGGTATAGTTTGTGTTCATGCCTTATGTTACGGAATAGATTAGTTCTCCTTAAGGCTTGCCATTATGTTTAATGTATTCTTACATTGTCTGGTGTGTGCTTATCCCTCTACTAAACCCTCAATTAAAATTTGCTGAATAAATGATATGCAGTAATAGAAAATGTGGAATGGTCATTTTAGAGGTAAATTCTAAGACAAGCTCCCAGTGGAGGTCCTCATCTTTCCTTTTCAATCTATCCATTTCCATTTTTAGTTTCACTAATACATAGTATGAGTACAATGACTCTCAACTGGTTTTTCATGAATATAGGCACTAAAAGGACATGATATGAAAAGTTTCAAGTTGCCTTTCTTGACGGGTTTGCTCCTCAGTAGTTTCCATGGCACATTCCAGGGAATTCTGGAGAGACTGCAACTGATTCAAGGTCTCCTTCAATAAAAATCGGGTTACAAATTGTTCCAAATTGGAGGCTTCCTGGTACTCCTATGGGTGACAAAGCAAATGCAATTAGAAGTATAATTGAAGGAAATACTCAGAAATGGTTTACCCTCCACAGACCCACAGGCTCAGATTGATCCTGGAGAGGAAAAGTTGACAAAGGAGAAAAGATGTGTTGAGCCCCAGTGGCTGTGGAGGAGCTCCACCCACCCACCAGAACTTGAATAAAGAAGCTGCAGTAATGACTATAATAGTTCAGCTCCCACTGCACCTGCCTCCAAATTAGAGAAAAGGGCAAACCACAGCAGAATTATGGAATAGACATATGTGGAAAAAGAAAATCCAATATCTGTGTTGGGGGCGAGGGGTTCAGGCTGAAATGTGTCTAACTTCGGGTTTGATCTCGGTCTTATTTAAGCAATAACCATGCCATCGTGCAGTTTCTCTATTCCAAACATAATGCAGTCATGTTTTAGCAATTGCCTTAATTCTCTTTTGATGTATTTATATGCCTGATCTATATTAGGCTGATGCCAAAGATAATTATGTGTAGTTATTTTAAAAGTAAGACAATATTAGGCCTGAAATATTTAAACAGTTACTAAATCTGCCTGCTTTTCTCTCAGCAATTTCACCTGAAGCTCCTTTGAAACTAACTTGTAGGGTGGCACCTGTGGCTCAGTGGGTAGGGCGCTGGTCCCATATACCAAGGGTGGTGGGTTCGAATCCAGCCCTGGCCAAATTGCAATAAAAAATAGCCAGGTGTTGTGGCAGGCACCTGTAGTCCGAGAGACTTAGGATACTGAGGCAAGAGAATCGCCTAAGCCCAGGAGTTGGAGGTTGCTGTGAGCTGTGACACCACAACACTCTACCAAGGGCAACAAAGTGAGACTCTATCTCTAAAAAAAAAAGAAACTAACTTGTAGCACAACACCTCAGCCACAAAAGCACCATTCATTCAAGCAGCCCCAGGTCTACACAGAGATCACAGCAGATTTAATAACTGTACTTAATAATGTGTTGACTGTCAAGGTGCAAAAAGAGATCTTTGCTTAGTGAAGGTAGATGGGTGACCTGTGGATAGTTTCACCTGCTGCTCTTGTTTCTAAAGTCTCAGAATCAAGAAAGGAAATCCGGTTGGTATGGAACAAAGTAGCCTCAGAGCCACTCCTTCAGGTCATGGGACCAGACTGCAAAATCCGATTTTCTAGGGTCCTAGGTGGCACCACATAGTCAAGTTCAGCCAAGGAAAGGATTTGTTTGGCTCTGTCCCTAAACAAAATGATTTTTTTTGTATGGTCGAAAACAAAAAATTAAATAGGAATTATGCTGACCAGGTAATACGATGAATCAGGATGTGCTGGGGAATCCTGGGGCATGGCTGTAAATCCAAACAAACATGGTTTAGTTATTTAAACTGTCTGATTTTTAGCTTTCTCACATGTAACTCTAAGTTACATGAGTAACTTAGTACCGCTGGCATCCATTCCAACTGAAGAATAGTCTGTGCTTCTGTCAACTCTAAACTAGGAAATATAGGACTTTGGTATCTGGATTAAATTACTTTGAAAGTTTTTCTATCAGAAGAACAATGGACTGTCATGGAAGGCTTGGTTTCTTTCCTAATGTGAAATAGTAAAAGGTTTTAATCATCAGTCTCTTTTTAAGCACATTCTGAAAATAAGAAATTTTCTTATTTATCATATCTAATAGTCATATTTAAAAATTACAAATTGTAACATATTTAAAACTCATGTAAGAAACTAAAACAAAACATCACATGGTCATAATCACCATCAGGATTTTAAGTGAGTAATATCAAGCCTTCAATACCTAGTTTGAACTCATCAGAGCTTGCTACTTGTTGGCGATGAAAACTTCAGTTTTTAAATCTCTCATTGTGTTTTTAAATATTGAGGAAAATTTCTTTTTTTTTTTTGAGATGGAAAGAAAATATGGTATGAAAAAAAAGTGTGTTTGATTCTTTCCCCATGGTTATTTCCGTTTTGCCAAAACATTTTTAAAATAAAATTTATTACAATGAAGACAAAATATAATTGCCTAGTCATAAATTATGCCAGCTATATTTGCATCTCAGTACACACAATGACTAATCTAAAACAAATGACAAAAAGTTTTATCCCTATTTGTAGCCAGCATTGAAAAGTGAAGGAAGCACACATTTACCAAGCAATGAAGCATATCACAGGCCTTATTCTTTTCTCATTTAAATGTTAAATATTTGTCATGTCAGAACTATAGAAAGGAGATTGGCTTTTGCTCCCTTTTTTTTTTCAGTTAGCACATTTAAACGCTCTGGTTATTGCAATTAGATTTTAGCTTCTTAGATACAAAGGTCATGTTTTATCCTTCTCTATTCCCCATAGTACCCAAAATAGATATTCATTCAATACCTGGCTGTTTGCAGATAAACCCTGAGCCCTAAGAATTTATTGTGTTTGCTCTTGTGGTCTTACATATAAAGATTTTAGTGATATTTAAGTCAGATAATTACAAAGAGTTAAAATCAGACAACTGGCTACTCCATCACACCAAGTCGGGAAATTATTATTTTGCTGACACTTTTGTCTCACTCTGATGAGAGTTTTCTGTCCTCACAAGTAACTCTCAGGTAATATTAAAAGTGTCACAACCCAGCTGGTTGATATATTTGATATAAATGGTGATGCCTTGGCGTTAAGAGAGAGGTGTGTGGGTACATTTAAGACTTTGGGTGATTATGTTTTTTTGAGTTAATTATTAAGGCTGGCTGTTAGAGACTGCCCTTTGGTGATAGAGAAAAGAAGTTGTTTTCTAATATTTCTACTCATCCTGCAGACTCAGCTCATGATACTCTCATATACCCCTTCCGTCCTTTGAACCACCATCTCTCTTCAAAGGATTAGAAGGACTTCCTTCCTCTTCTGTGTATCCCTGTACCATCATTTCTCTACCTAGAAAACAGAATTTGTCGCTTTATATTGTAATTTGTGGTTTACTTGTCTATAGCTCCCATAGGCTGGCTAATTTAAGTATAAGGATTACGTCTTATTCATCTATGCCTCTGGAATGCCCAGAACAAAGCCTGACTCATAGCAGCTTAAAGAGTGCAGTGAGGAATCAGGTACCATATGGAGAGGAAGACACCAGGGGGAGTGTCTAAGCTCTGGGAACTGCTCTTGCCGCTGGCCAGTCACCAGCTGCCTCCCCTCCTGCGGCCCTTGCTGGTTGTAGTCCTTGCTGCCCAGCTTGCCAATCATGTGGTCTCTGCAATAAAGGGAAACACGGCTTTGTTCCTAACAGACTGTTTGTCTTCATTTTATTTTCTGGACCATTTGCTAGTCTTCTTCCCTTCCCTTATTCTGGATCCCAAGGTTTGGGACTGCAGACCCAGGTGGCACAGATCCAGTCTGCCTTCCCTTTTCTCAGATATGCAGCAGATGTTCCTTTGGAAGGCAGTGGCAAAAGAAGCAGATGGAAAATTAAATAGATAACAAGCTGGAAAATGTCAAAGCCTAGCCCTTTTTATTCTCAACAAATGTGTTGGTCGTGAAGGTACAAAAAGAGATCTTTGCATCCCTAACTCCCCAGAAGATTGATATGGTGGCAGAGGCACGTGTTCCTTTGAGCAAAACCTGAATTTGAGAGACCAGTAGAAAGAATTGGTACTGATCTCATAAAGCAGTTACAAAATACACAGATAATACTCAGCATCCAAATTCTTCCTCTTTTTCAAACACAGTCTAGTCCCTCATGTGTGTTAGAAAGGACATAAGCAAATAAAAGCTGACAGTGTATTTCTCAGGTCCCACTAATGTTCCTGCGTGTCACTGATAATTGTCAGTTACATGAATCATTAAGTAGAAACTATTAATAAAGAAGCATCGATACTTCCATTTTTGCCTTTGGTAAGGCAAAATGTAAACATTTCTATCCCACAGTACTTTTGTGGTCTTGGCATGGGGCTGGCATCATTTAGGTAAAAATATCAGCATTAGAAGCACAGTGCTTTGAAAATCAGGTTTCCTATTTTCAAGAAATAAAAAAGGAACTGTGCATATCTTAACTGTCAGATCATTTCTCAGGAAGCAAGCGCTGTCCATCTGGTTGATGGCAGAAGAGTAAAGGTCTTAGCTAGTTCCCCACTGTGAATTACCTGAGTTAATTAGGAGAATCAGATCATCAGACTTCCCTGTTTCTAAGGCCCTATTTGAGAATCAGTCAAGGCAGTGATGTCTAATCTCAGTGTATTCTTTTTTATGAGGTCAGAAACAATCACGGTTAGTGGGGGGACAGCTTCTGACCCTTTCATTTAAGTCCTTGCAGATCTCACTAGTCTTGTTTGGGACATCTGTGCCAGCTTCTATAACAGGGGGAAAAATCACTTTACAAAGATAGGCTTATCTTTTTCTCTTTTTCTGCTCTTCCCCAGACTATTAACTTTAACCATACTGACTGGCTTACACACATTATCTATAACCTACTTCTGTTAAATATTCTTAGACTTGTATTTGGAATGTCGCTCTTGTTTTTTTTTTTTTGTTTGTTTGTTTGTTTGTTTGTTTTCTTTTTTTCGAGATCATTATAGCGAGTTTAACCCTGGAAAAATAAATAATAAATAACTGGTCCTTAATGATCTTTAAAATGGACTGGGGTTAATCTTAGATACATCTTTGGAAATCTTAGATGGCAAAACAAGAGCTCAAAATGATTTCAGACTACAATGACACATGGATTAAAGGAATGATAGATTCTCAGGTTAGTCAGAGAGGAGACAAGATTATAATTTTGGAATAAAATATTATTAAACAACAAATAAACTGAAATAATTTCAAAGCCCTATGTTACTCAAATACTCTGTAATTTGAAATCAGAAAATATTTCTGTAAGTTATTTTATGTAAGACCTTTACACTGACAAATGCCACCATATAGGGCTCATTTTAGTGTTGTCAAGGAATTATTCTGTGTAGTTTCTTTCCTCTGGCTCCTTCAATCACTCTGTTTCACTTCAGGAAATGCTAACCAGAATATATAACCCCTTGGATGTCCCATTCTGATAAGAAATAATCCTCTTCAAACAAGTGGATTTTAGTGAAATGCCTATCAGTACGAGGATGGGGGTGTGCACAGAGTCAGCCCAAATCTGGAGATATTGACAGATGATGACCCAGCTCACACTCTGAGGCATCTAGTAACCAAGTGTGGTAATTAAGAATCTGAGTCTGAAGATAGTTACACTCAAGTTCTTATATAGCCCAGATGGGGTGGTTCATGCCTGTGACCCTCAGGAGGCTGCCGAGGTAGGAGGATCACTTGATGCCCAGATTTCAAGACCAGCCTGAGCAACATAGGGAGACCCTGTCTCTAAATAGAAAAATTCTACAAACTGCAGAATCATTTTTCCAAGTCTTGAAAATAGGATGTTGGTATTTTAATAGGGATGGCATTGAATCGGTAAATTGCTCTGGGAAGTATAGACATTTTAATAATGTTGATTCTTCCCAGCCATGGGCATGGTATGTTCTTCCATTTGTTAAAGTCCTCTGCTGTTTCCTTTCTTAGAGTTTCATAATTTTCTTTATGGAGGTCCTTCACGTCTTTTGTTAGGTATATTCCTAAGTATTTCATTTTCTTTGGGACTATGGTGAAGCAAGTTGTGTCTTTAATTAACCTCTCATCTTGGCTGTTGTTGGCATATATAAAAGAAACTGACTTGTGGACATTTATTTTATATCCTGAAACATTACTGTATTTTTTAATGACTTCCAAGAGTCTTGTGGTTGAGTCTTTAGGGTTCTCTAAGTATAAGATCATATCATCAGCAAAAAGAGAGAGTTTGACCTCTTCTGCTCTGATTTGGATGCCCTTTATTTTCTTATCTTGTCTAATTATATTGGCTAGAACTTCCAGCACTATTTTGAATAGTAATGGTGACAGAAGACAACCTTGTTTGGTTCCAGTTCTAAGAGGAAAAGCTTTCAGTTTTACTCCATTCAGTAAAATATTAGCTATGGGTTTGTCATAGATAGTTTCGATCAGTTTAAGAAATGTGCCGCTTATGCCTATACTCCTCAGTGTTCTAATTAGAAAAGGATGCTGGATTTTATTGAATGCTTTTTCTGCATCTATTGAGAGGATCATATAGGCTTTGATTTTACTTCTGTTGATACAGTGAATAACGTCAATAGACTTGCATATATTAAACCAGCCTTGCATCCCTGGGATGAAACCTACTTGATCAAGATGTATGACTTTTTGGATAATAAGCTGTAATCTATTGGCTAGGATTTTATTGAGAATCTTTGCATCTATATTTGTTAGTGAAATTGGTCTGAAATTTTCCTCTTTAGTTGGGTCTTTTCCTGGTTTTGGTATCAGAGTGATGTTTGCTTCATAGAACGTGTTGGGGAAGATTCCTTCCATATAGCTAAGGCAGTGCTTAGTAATAAAAACAAAGCGGGGGTATCACCATGCCAGATTTCAGGCTATACTACAAGGCCATAGTGGTCAAGACAGCATGGTACTGGCACAAAAATAGAGACATAGACATTTGGAATTGAACAGAAAACCAGGAAATGAAACCAGCAACTTACAGCCACCTAGTCTTTGATAAACCAAACAAGAACATACACTGGGGGAAAGAGTCCGGATTCAATAAATGGTGCTGGGAGAATTAGACATATAAAAAACTGAAACTGGACCTGCACCTCTCTCAACTTACAAAAATTGATTCAAGATGGATAATGGACTTAAATTTAAGGCATGAAATGATAAAAATCCTCAAAGAAAGAATAGAAAAAACACTGGAAGATATCGGTCTGGGGAAAGACTTTATGAAGAAGACTGCCATGTGACAATAGCAACAACCGCAACAATAAACAAATGGGATTTAATTAAATTGAAAAGCTTCTGTACAGGCAAGGAGATAACAGCCAGAGCAAATAGACAACCTACCCAATGTAAAAGAATATTTGCGTATTTTGAATCAGACAAAAACTTAATAACTAGGATCTATGCAGAACTAACTACACAGAATTAATCCACAAGAAAAAAACCAATAATCCCATATATCAATGGAGAAGAGAGATGAACAGAACCTTCTCTAAAGAAGATAGACAAACGACTATCAAATACATGAAAAAATGCTCATCATCCCTAATTATTAGAGAAATGCAAATTAACACCAGCCTGAGATGACATCTAATCCCAGCGAGAATGGCTTATATCACAAAATCTCAAAACTGCAGATGCTGGCGTGGATGTGGAGAGAAAGGAACACTTTTACACTGCTGGTGGGACTGCAAACTAATACAACCTTTTTGGAAAGAAGTATGGAGAAACCTCAAAGAACTCAACCTAGATCTCCCATTTGATCCTGCAATCCCATTACTGGGCATCTATCCAGAAGGAAAAAAAAAAACAAAAAACCTTTTATTATAAAGATACTTGTACTAGGCTGTTTATTGCAGCCCAATTTACAATCTCTAAAATGTGGAAACATCCTAAATGCCCTTCAACCCAGGAATGAATTGGCAAGCTGTGGTATATGTATACCATGGAATATTATTCAGCCATTAAAAAAATGGAGATTTTGCAGCATTTGTACTAACCTGGATGGAGGTGGAACACATTATCCTTAGGAAAGTATCACAGGAATGGAGAAGTATGAATCCTATGTATTCAACTTTGATATAAGGACAATTAATGACAATTAATGACATGGTGGGACATGGGGGATGGGGAGAGCAGACAGAGAAGGAGGGAGGGGGTGAAGGTAAGGACAAGAAAAAAAATAGTGACTAATTCTCACGTAAATTGGATTCGATTTTGACGAAAGTACATTACTTAAACATTAATTTTTACTTCAACTTGTTAATATGTTGTTTAGGATACAGGATACTGCATCCTCATTTAAAAGTAAATTAGGTTTGTAATTTCCCCTTTATAATAATATATTTTTTGCAATTTTAATATTAGGTGTATCCAGATTAAGCAGAATGATTTTGAAGTATTTCTTCTCTTTCTATTGTCTATGAGATTTGGCATGATCTGTTTTTTGAAATTATCTTTTGTTTATAAATATCAGTTGTCTGTTTTTTGAGACTTTGGGAGAAAAATAATAAGGAGTTAATTGATGACTCTATACTGAACCTCAGCGTCAAAGCATTCTATAATCGACATACTCTTATTTGACAATGCAAATGTTACTTTCCTTGCATTCCTATTATTATTATTGCTTAATACTTCATTGCAGCAATAGTCTGATTTCTTTTATGAATGTATTTATCTTCATTCATTCTTTATGAGGTTTTTGTTTCTAGTGCTTATCTTAAACATTGTTATTGTTGTTAAATTTTAAGTCTTTTTGATTTTGTGAAGGCAAAAAGTGGAAACCTCATAAACAAATGTATATGTAAAAAGAAAAAAAAAGAAAAATGAGCTTGGTGTCGTAGTGCACACCGATAGCACCAACTGTTTGGGAGGCTGACTTGTCACGACCTGTCGGGCTCCTGTGGCCCTGGTCTTGGTGAGCGCAGGAAGGAACCAGGCGAGAGGCGGATTAGAGGTACAAGTTTGTGGGCTCGGCGCCTATGGCTCAATCGGCTAAGGCGCCAGCCACGTACATCTAAGGTGGCGGGTTCAAATCTCCAGCCCGGCCCGCCAAACAACAATGATGGCTGCAACCAAAAAATGGCTGGGCGTCGTGGCGGGCGCCTGTGGTCCCAGCTACTTGGGAGGCTGAGGCAGGAGACTCGCTTGAGCCCAGGAGTTGGAGGTTGCTATGAGCTGTGATGCCATGGCACTCTACCCAGGGAGATAGCTTGAGGCTCCCTCTCAAAAAAAAAAAAAGAAGTACAAACTTGTGGAAGGGGGGCTAGACCTTACTTTCCAGGTAGCCCCAGCAACCTCCACACCAGCCTTTTATTGAGCCAGAACAACACAGGTGAGGGGAGAAATTAACAAGGACTGCATGCTGAGGGCACAGGCTCCTCCCACAAGGAACTCCTGTGGAAGAATGGCCCGCAGCTGCAGATCATCTTTCTGGGATGTTGGCGTCTCCTCCCCTGACGCAGGAAGGTAGCCTGAGCCCAGGAGTTTGAGGCTGCAGTGAGCTATGATGATACCAATACACTCTAACTGGGGCAACAGAACAAGACTCTTCTCAGAAAAGCAAAAGAGGTTCCGATTTGTATTTGTGCCACTTGAAAGCTGTGTAAACTTTGGAAAAGTATTCTACCTTTTTCAGTTCCTATTTCCTTAACTGTGGATAAGAATAGTTATAAGCTTATTGTGAAGATGAACGTGAAACTTTTCCCATACTTGTTTCTCATTAAGGATAGTACATGGGATACACTGTATAATTCTAAACAATATTATCTTGCATTCCCCTTTATCTCCTCTTGAATTCCGTCAGCCATCTCCTCCTACAAAACACCTCATTTTCTAGAATCTTCCCCAATTCTTTCTCAGTCTCTGATTTTAGTCCTCCTCCTCCTTTTTTCTCCCATATCTTTATATGTATATCGACTAAGATTTCTTCCCTTCTCCTCAAGACTATATGATTCTGCTTTCATCCTTCCAGACCCATTTCTTATTCTGTAACACAGAAGTGTGGAAACCAGAATAATAATAACAAGAGGATTTGGGGAAGATAACATATTGGGGGCATAGTTTATAAGCTCCCTGGAAACTTCACATGAAAACAGACAGAATAACTAGATAAAAGCAATAATAAAAAGTACCAATAGTTGACAAATGCAACAAAACTAGATGACAGGTTATTATCATCAACTTCAAATTGTAAGGGGGTCAGGACAAAATCACAGCTGCAAGACCAGCCCTGCACGGTGCCAAGGGAAGTGTGGCTGAAACAAAAGCAGCAATGAATTACGAGAGGAACCTGAGAACAAGAGAATGCCAAAGGATCCAACAAAGGTTCACTAGAATAACAATGGCTAACTTGAGACCAGCAGCTGAAACTGTGAGACATTTTGTCCAAAAGTGGGTTAGTATAAAAACAAGAGAGCACAGAAATCCTAGTATAGCCTAAAGGGGCGAGAACCATAAACTCCTGAAATTACTCATGCTAAGTGCTGTGTCAGGAGGGACCTACGTTGAGGAGAATTTGCTGGCAGTAGAATCAAAATTGAGCAGAACAGGGTCACACAGACAAAGAAAAGAAGATTCAGATAAAAAGTGGGGGAGAGAAATAGAGCCAGGAACTTTCAGAATGAAAGCCATCCTAGTTTTCCATACCTAAGGGGAAACTCTGTGAAGTCAGGGGAAAAAAAAAAAAAAAACTCTGAACACAGTCTCTTTTGAAAACTCAGGAAAAAAAATTGTTTCTGAGACAGAGTCTCATTCTGTTGCCCAGGCTAGTGTGCCATGGCATCAGCCTAGCTCACGGCAACCTCAAACTCCTGGGTTCAGTCAATCCTCCTGCCTCAGCCTCTAGAGAGATAGCTGGTGCTACAAGCATCTGTCGCAACACCCAGCTCATTTTTCTATTTTTAGCAGAGATGAGGTCTTGCTCTTGCTCAGGCTAGTCTTGAACTTCTGAGCTCAAGGGATCCTCCAGCCCAGGCCTCCCACAGTGCTAGGATTATAGGTGTGAGCCACTGGCCCTAGCCAGGAAATTTTCTTTTAAAAAGCAAAAAAATTATTAAGGTTAAATACTATATAATATTATAGCAAGAAAGAGGAAGATAAAGAGTGGAATATCATCTCTGCAGACAATGAAAGCATACCAGAAAGACAAGCCCACAAAACAGATCAAGTATAATCAAGTGTGTAAAAATGAACTAGAAGACATTAAGAGAAAAAAAAATTGAGACACTAAAAACAACATAAATGAGTTAGATTAACTCAGAAATTAGATAACGAAATTCAGAAAAGAATTGGAAATAGAAGAAAAAATATTTTAAAAATTAAGTCTACCTTAGAAGGAACACAAGAACAAATAAACATTACACATAAAACCTTAATAAGACAAGATGAAAAGAAGAAAAACTCTAAACATCAAAATTAATAAAGAATGAAATAAAAGCAATTTGAGAGGAAGTGACAAATATTGATGATAGATAAATAATGCATGCCATTGTTAACCAGTTGGATGAAAGTATTTCAAATTGTATACAGAAACAGTATACTGTACCCTATGATAGTATTAATGTACACTGCTATGATTTAATAAAAAAAAGAATACACGCCATACTGATAACAGAATTTCTAAGGAAGAGTTGAAACAAAGGAATAGAACACTAGATCTACTATTAAAGAATGTTTTTATAATATGAAAACGTTTGATGCTAAATTTAAAAGCATACAACATATATGAGGACGTTAACTCAGAACAAACCCCACTGAGACATATTTTAGTAAAGTTACTCGATTTTAAAAGACAAAGCAATTCTTTGTACAATTAGACTTATAGAGACAATGACTTATGGGGTAAAAAATAAAACAAAACAAAAACTAGATTATCACAAGACTTTGTGAAAGCAACACTTTCATGCCGGAAGAAAATATAGCAACATATTTAGGATATTTAAAATAGGAAAATGGAACTAAAGATTTTATATAAGGAAAAATAAAGAGCCCCCGAAATTGTCAACATGCAATAACTCAGGTATTATTGTTGCCCTGAGCCCTTACTCAAGAGTCTATTAGAAAATGAGCTGCAGGCAGCCAAAATGACCAGAGATTTCAACATAAAGACTGATGATCTCGGCCAGCTACTGGCGAACATTTTCTCTAGTAAATATTTTAGGCTTTGTGAACAAGGGGTGGGGGGTGTCACATGAAAGCAACCACAGATAGTTTTTAAATGCCTAAGTTAGGTTGTGGTTACAGACCATATAAAGTAGAAGGTTGGCAGAATTTGGCCAATGGCTAGTTGTTGACTCCTTATCTTATCTAGGCATTAAGCATCAAGGGCTGCCAACCAAAAAAGAAAAAAGAGAGAGAGAGAGACAACCAGATAGCATGTTCCTGATGAGAGAACACATTATTAGGTATAGTCTTGTAAAACAATAAGCTCTGGATTCAGCTGACAATTTGCAGCAAAACCTGAGTTCAGAAGAACCTGCTTAATTATATGATGGGTAGGCGAGAGGCTAAGTCTCAACCATGAGCGCCTCTCTGGATTCTACAACAAACGAATACATAAAAATATTATTAAATAACCTACAAATCAAAAGATATATAACAGATATAAAATAGGCACAACTAAACTATAATTTCTAGGGATGGACATCTACGTAATAAAACCATGATAAAATGCAAGAAAGTGATTCCTCGAGGAATCAGTTGACAGTTATCTTCAAGGGAAGGAGGGATAATTAGAAGAGGGCTCAGGACATGAAAGGGGTTCTGGGGTGATTAGTCTAAAATATGTCTTAGATTGGGTTTCTTTTAATCTGGATGATGGTTTCAATAGTGTTTGCCTTATGATCAAATTCTATGTTTGATTTGTGTGGCTCTCCTCTTTTTGTTTTATATTACAATGAAAAGGTTAAGATATGTGTAGGAATGTCTAGTAGAAATACACAGTCTTCATATATTTGAGAGGCTGTGGAACAGACAGATTATGGGATGTAAAATACAGAACTCTTTGGCAGGCAATAAGACAAGAAAATGTGTAAACACTTCCAAATTAGTAATTTTTATCACTTCTTATATGCCATCTTCTCAACTGCTAGCCTGCATTTTTCTGGAGTGTAACATAAAACCAAATGTTACATTTTTCAGTATGAAGAGCACAGAACTACATTCATACATAAATTGGACTCAATTTATGTTTATTGATGTGGATAAAAAAAAATCGCCAAAATTTCTCCCCCATAAATACTGCTTTGCACCTCACTGCTCACACACTTTTCTTTGAATATCATTTTTAAGTTCATGGTTAAAGCAGAGTTGAAGTAAATTGCACTTCAAGAATAACAGCTACCAGTGATGGCACCCCTCCTCAGCAGTGTGTGTGACAGACAGGTAGCTCTGTCTTAACCACAGTCCTATAACACCTAGAGTTAATAAGCCTAAGTCACTGACTTTATCAGAGACAAATACATTTTTCAAAACATCATATACAATCTCTCTGTTTTCAAAGATAAATTATCCTTGCCTTTTATCTATACAAATTCTGTGACAGAAGGAGTAATTGGTATTAAAATATTATGAGCATTTCCAACCAACATAGTGCCTAGGAAACGGTAGATAATAAATATGTGAATAGTAACACATTTCTGGCTTTAATTTGCCCTCATCACCCACTTATGAATACCAAAATATGCCAGTAATTTTTTATTCAGGAAAAAAAACTTCTGGGAATAGATAACTTCCTCAGAATAACAAATAGCTAAAAAAATTTTTTCCAATGGGACTTCATAAAAAATAAAATACTGTATTCCATCAAATATAAAATGGCATTAATTGTAAGATGCACCATTATTTTGGTACTTTATGTGCCACTGGGAAATAAAACTATAGCCAATTAAATGTTATGCACTATCAATTGAAAGATCTATCCCAGTTTCATTAAAAAGAGAAAAATTTCAAATGTATCTTTGAAATGATGAAATGTGATGGGTTATTTATTGCATTTCATCAGAGCCCACTGATAGCAGAGGGCATAAGTGATTTCTTTGTGCTCAAGCACAAGAGTGTTCATTAGCATCATTGTGTTCTGTGCGCCACATTTGAAAGTCTGTATTAAATGATAGCACTATTTCTCATACATGTTCAAGAAAATCACCAAACAACATAAGAGAGAGGCTGTAGCCTAAATCCAGCCTGGCTTATTTCAGGGTTTCCTGATTGGCTAATATGATAGTGGAAATCTTAACGTGCATCCTGAAGAACAAGTCACAAGGTCATGGTGGAAGGGATTCTGTGGTATTAGCCAGTTAAAACAATGAAGGCGGCTAACTCACAGACACGCATCTCACTGAGCAGATTACAAGAAGAAAAGGACACCCTCCCCAATTTTTCTGATTAAAAATATATGTGGAACATATGTGAGGAAAAGGGGATTATAAAAATCTACCTGTATCCTCCTTTCTAAAAAAGTACTTTTAAATGACTATAACGGCTATACTGAAAACTGGTTATGAGCCCGGGTGTGGTGGCTCCGGCCTGTAATTCCAGCCCTTTGGGAGGGCAAGGCAGGAGAATTGTTTGAAGTCAGAAGTTTAAGATGAGCCTGGACAACATAGCAAGATCCCATCTCTATAAAATACATAAGAAAAATTAACCAGGCTTGGTTTTGTACATCTGGAGTCCAAGCTACTCTAGAGGCTGAAGCAGAAGCTCAAGGCTTCAGTGAGCTATGAGTTGTACCATTGTACTTCTGTCTGGGTGACAGTGTGGGATTCTGTCTCTGAAATAAAAATAAATAAGTAATTAAAATTAAAAAATAAAATTGGTTCTGAATATCTAATTTATGAGCTGATAAAATTTCTGGAAGTTCCACTTTTGTAACAGTATTAGTTAAACATCCTAAAGTATTCTAACACTCTGAGAGGCTGAGGCAGGAAGACCCCTTGACTTCAGGAGTTCAAGACCAGCCTGAGTAGGGGCAAGACCCCATCTCTTCTAAAAATAGAAAAATGAGCTGGGCCTTATGGCAGGTGCCTATGGTCCTAGCTACTTGGGGGCTAAGGAGAGAAGATTGGTTGAACTCAAGAGTTTGATGCCCTGGCACTCTAATCTGGGACAACAGAGTGAGACTCTGTCTCAAAAAAAAAAAAAAAGAAAAAAGAAAAAAGAAAAGAAAAGAAATAAAGTCACCTATTTGCTGCCTGAGATCATAGAGATAATAGGTAAGTTTTGACATTTTTTGCTCATGAGGAGATAATCATTGACCCATAGAAAAAAATTGACAAGTAACTCTTACATTTTTAGTAACTTCTTTGAAAATTTGCTGATTTTTCTTATATAAAATAGCTGAAAAGATGACATGTTTTTCTATAAATGAAGCTATATTAACATTTCTTTTTTATTTTTATTTTTTGAGACGGAGCCTCAAGCTATCCCCCTGGGTAGAGTGCCATGGCATCACAGCTCATAGCAACCTCCAACTCCTGGGCTCAAGCGAGTCTCCTGCCTCCGCCTCCCAAGTAGCTGAGACCACAGGTGCCCGCCACAA
>CAUYQV010074256.1:0-13977 GCA_963574575.1 Galagoides demidoff | reverse complement strand
CAGCCTGGGCCTGCCAAACAACAATGATGGCTGCAACCAAAAAATGGCCGGGCGTTGTGGCGGGCGCCTGTGGTCCCAGCTACTTGGGAGGCGGAGGCAGGAGACTCGCTTGAGCCCAGGAGTTGGAGGTTGCTATGAGCTATAATGCCATGGCACTCTACCCAGGGAGATAGCTTGAGGCTCCGTCTCAAAAAAAATAAATAAATAAATAAAATAAATAAATAAGACCAAGTGTTTCTTTATATCTTCATGTTTATTTATTTATTTTTTATTGTTGGAGATTCATTGAGGGTACAAGAAACCAGGTTACACTGATTGCAGTTGTTAGGTAAAGTCCCTCTTATAATCATATCTTCTTACATTGTTGCCCTTGGTAGAGTGCTGTGGCATCACAGCTCACAATAGTCTCTGGCTCTTGGGTTTAGGTGATTCTCTTGCCTCAGCCTCCCAAGTAGGTGGGATTACAGGTGCCCGCCATAATGCCCAGCTTTTTTGTTGTTGTTGTTGTTGTTGTTGCAGTTTGGCTGGGGTCAGGTTTGAACCTGCCACCCTCAGTATCTGGGGCCAGCGCCCTACCCACTGAGCCACTGGTGCTGCCCTATCTTCATGTTTATTATGTACTCTTTAAACCAGTTTGCCTAAGGTCAGATTCTTTTTAAAAAATACTGCGTCACAAGTAAAGTCTTTATTCTCAATCAAGTCATTGGTTTGGAAACAGTTGCCAATTTAATAGCAGAGGAAAAAAGTCACAAGATTAAAGAGCCATAAAATATCTAGCCTATCAAAGTTGATTTTATTTTTTTTTTCTTCCAGAAACATGATCAGGGACAAGTTCTCTTGGATATAGTCTTCAAGCATCTTGATTTGACTGAACAAGACTATTTTGGTTTACAGTTGGCTGATGATTCTACAGATAATCCTGTAAGTTTAAGCTGTTGTCTTTTCATTTTTACTTTAGTTTTTCTCTCTGTTTAAAATATAAAGTCCTTTCTGATTTTTATAATATTCACTAATTTAATGATTTTTTTAACTTTGAGATTATTTTCTTGTCTTTGTTCTCCTTTTCTTGATGTTTTAATCTAACTTTATTGCCTTTAAGATTTTTATAATTACAGTCAGGTAGTGCCAATTCTGTTCATTTTTTGTTAATTATGTCTCAAGCAATTGAAAAGCAAATCTAGTTTATGCCTTTTGACTCAAACAGAGAAAAGTGGCCATAAAGGTTAAACTATATTTTTTATATAAAAGACATATAAATGGCTGTGCACA
Source organism: Galagoides demidoff (assembly GCA_963574575.1). NCBI lineage: Eukaryota > Metazoa > Chordata > Mammalia > Primates > Galagidae > Galagoides > Galagoides demidoff. Next base: position 12,708 of record CAUYQV010074256.1, on the reverse strand, counting down.
AAAATAAAATTTTTAATGATATTTATGAAAGACTTTTTCTAACAAAAATTACTAATTTGTGAAGAGTAAATTTTCCATATTTCAAAAGAAAACCTCCCAGATGAGATAGAGATTAAATTTCAGAGCTGTACAAGTCTTTGGCATTAAGCTCCTTGGGTTTTTATTTATTCTTCAGTAATCATAATCGTGATTTTTTTTTTTTTTTTGAGACCAAGTCTCATTATGTGGCCCTCAGTAGTTAGTAGAATGCTGTGGCGTTATAGCTCACAACAACCTCCAACTCTTGGACTCAAACAATTCTCTTGCCTGAGCTTCCCAAGTAGCTGGGACTACGGGCGCCTACCACAACAGGCGCACACCACAATGCCTGGCTATTTTTAGAGAGGAAGTTTTGCTCTGGCTCAGGCTGGTCTCCAACCCGTGAGCTCAGGCAATCCACCCACCTCAGCCTCCCAGAGTGCTAGGATTATAGGCATGAGCCACTGCGCCCAGCCTATAATCATGATTCTTTTGATTGGAAAGACCATGTCACAGAAATAGAAGATAGCATGTGATAAATAATAGAAATGTTTACTCTGGCAGTTAAGCACTATAAAATGTACTAAAGAAGTATAATTTACTGTGAACCTAGGTGAAGGATGTACCAGAAAATTCTGATTCAGTTCTTTATAAATTGATGTTTATATAGTAAGGGACGTCTGTGGAAAAAATGATATACTTTTGAGTATCACAAAACTATTCATGTTTGTTTTCTTTGTGTTTTGAGACAGAGTCTGACTCTGTTGCCCCAGGCTAGGGTGCCATAGCATCATCCTAGTTCACAGCAACCTCAGTCTCCTGGGTTCAAATGATCCTCCTGCCTCAGACTCCTAATTAGCTGGGACTATAGGTACCCACCACAGTGCCTGGCTAATTTTAATGTTTTCAGTAGAGATGGGGTCTTGCTCTTGCTCAGGCTTGTCTGGAATTCCTAAGCTCATGTGATTTTCCCACCTTGGCCTCCCAAAGTGCTAGAATTATAGGTGTGAGCCATCATGCCCCTTCCAGACTGTCCATTTTATAGATTATACTTTGTATAGTTTAGACAAATTGGGAGGCTGATCTTTCTGTCTCTCATAATTGGAATCCTAGTTCTCTGAATGATTATTTACTATAAATACAAAAGATTAAATACTTGTTTTTCTTTGTATCATTTACTGATTTTGTTTTAAAAGCCAGTCATGGAAAAATAGTCTGTTACAAATAAAAACCAATGGTCAGCTAGTCTCAATGAAAATAAATGCTCTTATATTGAACTAAAATTAAAACAAAACTTTCCTCACCCTTACTTGTCTTTATAAATGATTTGCACTTCTTCAAGGACCTAGAGTTGTATTGTTATTTCTTGATAAATAAATTCATAAAAATGGAAGTGATTAGAAATGTCAGCAATGCAACCTTTCGCAGAAGGGTAAATTGTGAGCCAAATAAATACCTGAAAACTGTTACTTTTCAATATGTACAGCATTGAGAGAGAAAAAACAGGATAATTCTTAGATTATCTTGCTGACCCTCATGACTCTCTAGCCATAGGCCTGGCATTGGATTGGAGAAGTGACAAGACAATAGAAGAAAGGAAAACCAGCTACTTATAATAACTGCCATGAATATGAAAACCATCATTTCTAACAAAGTATTCCAGAAGGACTAATATTAAGATCACATACTCTATAAGAGATAAGTGGTGTGTAGTGGCTCATGCTTGTAATCCTAGCATGTGTGGAGGCTTTAAGATGGAATGATTACTTGAGTGCCTGGAGTATGTGGCCTCGCCTCTACTGAAAATAGAGTTAGCCAGCTGTGGTGGTGTGTGCCTATAGTGTAGCTACTTGGAAGGCTGAGGTGGGAGAATCACAATCACTTGAACCTAGGGGTCTGAGGTTGCAGTGAGGTATGATAACTCTATTGCACTCTAGCCCATAGACTGAGCAAGACTGTGCCTTTAAAAAAAAAACAAAAAACTATTATATAAATTTATCTACAAAAAGACATTCCTTTTTATCATTTGAGTCAGGGTTCTAAGTGTACCCATCACCGAGGTAGTATTCATTGTACTTGTTACTGGGTTTTTGCCCATACACCCATGCTTGATTTCTACTCAGTTTTACTTCTCTTTGTGTACATATGTGCTCATTGGCTAATTCCAGTGTAATAGCAAGTGTATGTGGTATTTGTTTTTCCATCCTTTAGATACTTTGCTTAGGATAATACTCTTATCCTAAGAGTAGCCACTACTCTACTCTTAGTGGCTGAGTAGAATTCCACAGCATATATATATCACATTTTATTGGTAACTCATATTTAAAAGACATTTTTATTCTACACCTAATTACACTAAGACTAATGTGACAAAGCAGAGGTATTATTATAAGCTAGCTCGATCTTTTTGCTAGCTCCTACTCTTTCTTACTTTCTTTTCTTTCTTGAGCATATTTTCTTACATAAGATATATTTCTGTGGTGGTGCCTATAGTTCAGTGGGTAGGGAGCCAGCCACATATACCCAGGCTGGCAGGTTCAAACCTGGCTGAGCCAGCTAAACAACGACAACTACAACAATAAAATAGCCAGGCATTGTGGCAGGTGCTTGCAGTCCCTGTAGCTAAGGCAAGAGAATTACTTCTAAGCCCAAGATTTTGAGGTTGCTGTGAGCTGTGACGCCACAGCACTCACACACACACACACGTGTTTCTAATTCCAAAGGTCTAATTAGGATCCAAAAATTCTTTCAGAAAAAGTACAATCACAGAATTTGAAAAACCCAAAAGCTTTAAAGAATAGTCTAACACCCTCAACTTTTCTTATTGTTTTTTTTTATTAAATCATAACTTTGTACATCGATCCATTTATGGGGTTCACTGTACTACTTTGATATACAATATGAAATGCTTACATTGAGCTAAGTAACATCCATCACAATTATACTCATTTCTTAATAGTTTCGAAATGTACCATTGCATCATGCACATTAGATGAGGTCCCCCCAAATGCCCGTTTTCCTCCCATATTCCCCCTTCCTTCCCCCCTCCTCTTACCTTCTACTTTCCAGACTATAATTAGGTTTTATAATTCATCTGAGTGGGTAGGTGATTATATATTGATTTCAAAGTAGTATTGAGTACATTGGATACTTTTTTTCCATTCTTGAGATACTTTACTAAGAAGAATATGTTCCAGCTCCATCGAGGTAAACATAAAAGATGTGAACTCTTCATCTTTTTATGGTTGCATAGTATTCCATGGTGTACATATATCACAATTTGTTAATCCATTCATGGGTCGATGGGCACTTGGGCTTTTTCCATGTCTTGGCAATTATGAATTGGGCTGCAATAAACATTCTGGTGCAGATGTCTTTGTTGTAAAACAATTTTTGATCATCTGGGTATATATCTAGTAGAGGAATTGCAGGATCAAACAGTAGGTCTACTTTTAGTTTCTTGAGTGTTCTCCAAACTTCTTTCCAAAAAGGTCGTATTAGCTTGCATTCCCACCAGCAACACCCTCATTTTTCAATTATTTCAAATTCAAAGGGATAAAACCCAAGTCACTTCTTGAAATTAATGAAACTAGTGTCTGGGACTCCTAATTCCCAGACTTGGATGTCAGTCTCATCCATTACACTGCAGTTTCAATATTTAAGTATTTCATGAGATGCCAAAATGCGTCCACGGAAGGACCTTTAGAAGGTCAATCTTGTAAGTAATGTCCCATTTCTGGTTATCGGTGTGAAATTATTAATGCTTTGAGAATAATAGTCTGAAGGAAAGGGATGATGATACAGATTCATGTAATTTACAAAGAAACCGCACTTACTAAGGAGAGGAGGTATCTATCCAATAACATTATCTTTAGTTACCAAAAGGTATTTGATAAGTTTCTAAGAGCATTCTCATCTATATTAAATTTGGAGTTTTTTAAGTTTAAAGCTTATCTTTGTATACACATGTGTTTTATATATTACGATTTTCAGAGGATCAGAACTGTTGTTTTAGGCCCATAGACATTAAGTTTAATTTATTCAGATTTACAGTTGATAAAGGAATAAGACACTTAGCTTTTTGGTTTTATCTTACATATAACAAATACAGGGTCATAGCTGACTGTCCTTTTCTTTAGAATCTGCCTTGGTAATGAGTTCCAGTGCAAGAAACAAAATTGCTTACATTAAATTTTGACTTTTTTGAAATTTCTCATATTTTAATTTAAAATCTATTTAATGCAGCTTTAGCTTTTATAAAGCATAATGTCTTGTATAATAGTAATATTCAGCAAATGTATATTAAATGTATAAGGAAAATAATAATGTGGTTATAATTTATTATACTTAATTTCTTTAATTTTATAACCAGTTAAAGTTTCCTTAATGGTCTTCTTCAGCATGCTATTTATCAGAGCCTTGAGATTATATTATTCCTGTGCATTTACTTTCTTCTCCCCCATATTGAAATATATTGCCTTGTGGTAGGACAAGAGGCTGAGTATTGATTTCTTTTAGCTTAATCTTTCTGCAGGTTTATTCTTTTAAGAGTTTTATTTACTAGTTTATTCTTTTCATATCCATTAACCTTATAGTTTTTAAACAGGAGCTTGCATGAGATTCACCTGGAGGGCTTCTTGAACATCTTTGGTAGCATGTTAAATGTTTTAGGAGGTTTCTTGGCCTCTGTTCTCCTTTAACTGTGTTGCATTTGGGGAGGGAATGACAAGGGGACCTGGAGTATGGAGTAGTGTTTCAGAAAGAAGCAGGAGCATATGTAAAGGTCCAGAGTGAAGAGGCAGGAATGCTGAATTGGGGTAACTGAAATAAAATTTCAATTAATATCTTACTATGTCTGGCATACAGAGCATGAGAAAAGAGTAAAAGATGAGGTTAGAGAACATTCTCTTTAGTTAAGTATCACAAGAATGGAAAAGTACATATCCAGTGTACTCAACACTAACACGAAGCCACTAGATAAAAAAAAAAATACACACCTGCACCAGAGAAGAACTCAATTAAATTCAAGTTGGACGAAGGCAATTGGTATATTCTCACGTAACAGGTACAATGTAGGAGTACAAGGCACCCCTGGGGGAGAGACACAAAGACAACAAGGACTTTACCTAACAAATGCAAACAATGTGACCTAATTGTTGGTAGCTTTATATTAATCTGAAATTTTAAAAAAGATGAAGTTTGAGCAGAGTATGAGCTCCTAACAGGCCTTTTAGTGTCTGATTATAGTGTAACTAGTGACTAATAGTTGGAGATTGTTGTGATAACAAAGTTAACCAGGAAAAGTAGTAGCTGGTTGTGGGGAATGAAGAAAAGTGGATGAGAGTAAGAGAAAATTAGGCGACAAAGTTAATAAGACTTGTTGATCTGATGAAGGTTGACGGATTTCTTAAGGGAAAGACAGAAATCAAACTTAATACAAATTCTGTTTTTGGCAACTTGGTAGATAGAAAAACATCCAGATAGCATTATTGGTTTTCTTTTTCAGTTTTTAATTGTTTATTGCTAGCATATAGAAATGCAGTTAACTTTATCAATTTTGTATTATATATCCTTCCTAAACTTATGTAGCTACATGGTAAATTACATTGACTTGTTTCAAATTTTAAACTAACTTTGTTATCCAAGAGGTTTGGATACTTTACAGAGTTTGGGGGAAAAAATACACTTAATTTAAAGAGGTTTATTCGGAGCCAAATACAACTGACCCAGTTTTGGAGCTTTGTAATCTCAGAACGTCCTGAGAAAGTACACCCAAGGTGACTGAGTTAGAGTTTGGTTTTACACATTCTAGGGTGTCAGGAATTGCCAATATAATCATAAATCAATACATGGTTTTCCCTGAAAGAGTGGGACATCTCGAAGCTGGGGGCTTACATGTTATAGGTAGAGTTAGAGATTCTTTAATTAGTAATTTGTTAAAGGAGTAAAGCTTTATCTAAAAACTGAGTTAGTAGAAAGTATATTGTAAGTTAAAGAATTCTGCTAATCATAAAGCAAGCCACATCCACTAGAACAGTTAAAATTTCTTTCAATACCAGGTGTTGGCAAGGATATGGAATAACTGATAAGAATTGCTTGTAGGAATATTTATTTATTTATTTTTAATTGTTTTTTATTAAATCATAACTTTGTACATTGATGCATTTATGGGGTTCAGGATACTGCTTCAGTATACAATGTGAAATGCTTACATTGAACTAAGTAACACATCCATCACAATTATCATTTTAAAAAATAGTTTGGCAGTTTCTTACAACATTAAATGTAGATTTAACATATATATCACCCTGCAATCCTACTTTTAGCTATTTATCCAAGAGAAATAAAAACGTCACATAAAGCCTTATATGTAAATGAGTAGCTTATTCATAATAGTCCAAACGTGAACAAAAATGTCCATCAGTAAGCAAAGGGATGAACAATAATTGCCAATTATATCTATGCAGTGGAACCCTATACGATTTCATCTAAAATTATACAATAAGCAAAACCAACATATAGTGACCAAAAGTGGTTGCCTGGGGTTTGGAGGACTGATTGCAAAGAAGTGTAGGGAACATTTTAGGGTAATAGAAATAACCAATTGTTATGACTGCATACATTTATCACAACTTAAATTGTATTTTGAAAATGGCTACAGTTGATCCAGCTGGACCTACAGTCCATACATATTCTGTTTTCCTTTTGGGGAGCAGTATCTTGACTCATTTCTCTTAAGATTCTAGCAGCTGCCTTTTTATTGGGTTTTGGGATCTAATTGTGAGTACCTATTTCTACTGTCAGTCAAGAGTTGAGAGGCTCATATATGCCTTGGAGCTAATCCTTTTTACCAAGTCCTTCCTTTCAGGATTTCCTCCTCTATTTTCTGAGTGTTCTACGCATACTGAACTCCATCCTCTGACATATCAAGACAGGAAGGCTGTCCTCTCCCTTATGTAGGATTTGCGCTTACCCTAGACAAAAAGCTTTAAACATTAATTTTACCTGTTGCATTTTTTTCTGTTTTTCAAGAGTAAACTTTGCTTCTGTTTCAGCCTACTCTTTGTTGCTTTTCAATGTCAAATAGTTCACACTTGCACGCACACAGAGAATAAAAATGAATTGCCATTAGAAGACAAATTTTAAATGTATTTTTAGATGTTGACATTCACTGTTGACAAAATTGATAGAAAAATCAATCAGAAGGCTAGGCTACTTAGCCTTCTCTTTTCCTCTTTTTTATTTGAACAGAGGGCAGCAGATGGATTTACCCCTAGAATAAGGTATTCATGTTTTGGAGTATAGTGGAGCAGGGGAAGGGAGTGCTTTTTTCCTTGGCAATATAATTGTTAGCCTTGAACGTTGAAATGAATCATTTGGAAAACTATTAAAACTAGTGAAGACTTAAGGCTGGGCACAGTGGCTCAGGCCTGTAATCCTAGCACTGTAGACCAAGGCAAATAGATTGCCTGAGTTTAGGATTGGAGACCAGCCTGAGAAAGAGCAAGACCCCATCTCTAAAAATAGCTGGGCATTGTGGAAGTCTCCTGTAGTCCCAGCTACTTGGGAAGCTGAGGCAAGGGGATTGCTTAAGCCCAAGAGCTTGAAGTTTCTGTGAGTTATGATGCCATGGCACTCTACCCAGGGTGACAAATGTGACTCTGTCTTAAAAGAAAAAAACAAAAAACCCAAAATACAAGTAAGACTTAAAGCTCAAAAATATATATATTAGTGCCTTTATATACAATTTAGGAGACATAATTGGACAAATTAGGTTTTTAAAAAAAAAATCTCAAATCCATGAAACATCTAGGTATAAACTTAAACAGAGAGTCAAGAGCTATAAGAAGGCAGTATAAAACTTTCCAGGAAGAGACAATAGAAATCATGAATAACTGGACACATGCCATGCTGATGATAAGGAAGAATCAGTGTTGTTAAGATCTCAATACTACTTCAATTTCATTGGTAAATTCAATGCAGTTGAAAAAAATTTGGACCAAATTTTTTGCGGGGAGTGAGTAAATTGGACATGATCTTCAACATTATCTGGAGGGAACATAGCCAGATGTGTAAAATAATAGTTTTAAAATACTTGTCTTAACAAATATAAAAATATCATATGATGATAGAGTATTTAAAATAATGCGGTATTATATAGACATAAATCAGTGTATAGAGAAACAACCCAAGAGTAGATTTTTAGCTATGTGTGTACGAAAACAGTTTATTATAATGGTGGCATTCAAATCAGGAAAGGTGTTGGAGCACTTGGTTGAAGCTGGGATAAAACACATTTAGATTCCTAACTGACAATCCTTAGGTTACAAACAAGATATACATAGGTTCTGTAGTTTGTTCTTAAGTTGAATTTGTATGTAACTTGGAACAAATACATTTACCTCTATTACCTGTAATAGCCTCCGTTTGTAAGGGCAAGTAGTACATCAGTCTAATGTTTGTAATTTGGGGATTGCCTGTATACAATGAGAGATACTTTTAAGAAAGGTAAAAACAAAGCTACAAACTAGAGGGGAATATTTATGACATATATAACAAATTGCTAAAATCTAGATTATGTAAAAGAGTTTCTACAAATAATAAATAGAAGTCCAATAACCCAGTAGAGAGATGGGGAGACAGCATGAACAGAAGAGTAAATATTTTCAGGGGGGAGAGGAAAGAGGGTGGCACCTCATGCCTAGAAATTCATGATTGGTTGGTGTATTCAGACTTTAATATTTTTTTTTAATTTTTAATTATCCCTATGCTTTCAGTCTGTATGTGTCTTTAGAGATAAAGTGCATTTCTTATAGGCAGCATATGCTTGGATCATGACATTTGTCCATACAGCCAGTCTGTATCTTTTAAGTGGATATTTTAATCCATTTACATTCAGGGTTGTTACTGATATGTGGGGTTTTGTTCTTGTTATATTGTTAATTGTTTTCTGCTTGTTTTGTATATTCTTCTTTTCTTTTTCTTTATTGTTTGTCATTGTGGTTTGGTGGTTTTCTGTAGTGGTATCATTTGGTGTCACTTGAGTCTTTTCTCTTCCTCATCTCTGTATTTGATTTACCAGTGAGTTTTATACTTTCACATATTTTCATGATAGTTAATGTCATCCTTTTCGTCCAGGTTTAGAACTTCTGTGAGCATTTCTTGTAGGGCCTATCTAGTGGTTACGAATTCTCTCAGCTTTTCCTTGTCTGAGAAAAACTTTATTTCTCCTTTACTTATGAAGGATAATTTTCCTAGATACAATACATGTATCTGGGCACCTTTTCTTTCCATGCTTTGAATTTATTATCCTGTTCTCTTCTGACCAATAAGGTTTCTGCTGAGAAAATTCACTGTTAGTCTTACAGGGTTTCCTTTGTAGGGGACTAAATGCTTTTCCCTTGCTGTTTTTAGAATTCCTTCTATCTTTGACTTTAGAAGTTTGGTTATAATTTGGTATGGAGAAAACCTTTTTGCATTGTGTCAGTTTGTGGATCTTAGGACCTCCTGTATCTAGATGTCTAAATCTCTGCTAAACATAGAAAGTTCATCTATTATTTCATTACATACGTTTTCTAGCCCCTTCCCCCCCCGCCCCCGCCTTTGCCTTCTAAGACCTTGATAATTTGAACATTTAGTTGCTCTTTTGTATCTTACATGTCATGAGGCCTTTACTAATTAATTTTTTGAGATAGTCCCTATCACCCTGGCTAGAGTGCAATGCCATCACCCTAGCTTACTATATCCTCAAACTCCTTGGCTCAAGTTATCCTTCTGCATCAGACTCACAGGTAGCTGGGACTACAGCCACATGCTGACATGCCTGCCTATACTGTTTTTTGACAGGGTGTTGCTCTTGCTCGGGCTGGTCTTAAACTCCTGACCTTAAGCATTCCTTCCTTCTTGGCCTCCGTGAATACTAGGATTATAGATATTAGCCACCATATCCAACCAAAAAAGATTGTTTTAAATTAATTTTTATCTGACCAGGCTATTACAAAAAGGCCTGTCGTCAAGTTCTGAGAGTCTTTCTTCTGCTTGATCTAGTCTGTTGTTGAAACCTTTGAATGTAATTTTTACTTTATTCAGTAAATTCTTTAGTTTCAAAGTTTGTAACTTTATCAGTCTCTGGTAAATTTCTCATTCTTATCCTGATTTTTTTTATTTCTTTGTATTGTTTTTCAGGATTCTATTGTATGTCATAGAACTTCTTTAGAATGAATAAATTCTTTTTTCTGGGGTTTATTAAATTTTTTTCATTGAGATCTATTGCTTAAAGATTATTGTATTCCTTCAGAGGTTTCATATTTCCTTGCTTTTTCATATTTTCTGTGTCCTTACCTTGATATCTATGCATCTGGCATTAACAGGTGCTTCTTTCAGTTTTTTGAATCAGCTTTTATAAGGGGAGGACTTCATCCTGAAGATGTCTTTGGTATTGTTTGGGCAGGGCACTTTGGCTTTGATTTTGGGTATGCACAGTAGTCAACTGTGTATGATTTTTTGCTATAAATAGCAATATCCGTGATTTCTGTAGTAGCTTAGGATAAAGTTATTAGTTAAAGCTGTGGTGACATTTTCCTGGAAATGGGGACACCAGATAGGGTAGTCTTCAGGCCCCAGTGGTGGCAGTGGTGGGCTGAGCATTGGCCTGAGGAGGCAATATATGCTAGCACTAGTATTAGGGTCTACGCTAGATGGACTGATTCTTGGACTTCCAGATGGCTTACATAGATGGGTGATGGGTAGGTGGGTGGTCAGGTTCTTGGGCCCCTGGGCAGCCAGTGTGGCATGGGTAATGGCAAATGGCAATGGCAAGAAGACCCTCTGGGTCCTCAGCAGTTAATGCTAGTGTTGGCAGTGGCTGCAATGGGCTAAGTGAGCCAATTTCTAGGCTTACAGCCGGCATGTACAGGTAGGTGCCAGCTGATATGATACCAGCCATGTGGATAGGCCCAGCCTCAGGTACCCAGGATCAGGTCCTGACAGTAGTGGGTGAGGCTACCCCTCTGACCCTAGACTGTGCTTGCCTCATGGGGAAGCAGGAGGCAAAGCTGGGACTGGCGGGCTTATCCATTGTCCATCTTCCTTTCCTATTGATGTGTGAGGAACATGCAGGCTATTTGAGCCCCAGCCCTAGGGTCAGCAGTCTGTGCTTCTCTTGTGCCTCAGTCTCACAGCCACTAGGCTTTAGAAGAGTGCCTAGTCTGTTGGGGACAGGGCTCTAAATTGGCACCTTGCTGTAGCTGCTTTAGTCTCAGGGAGCATGTAGGTCCCAGAGTGAGTTCCCTCCAGATGGAATGCTGTCATCCAATCTTGTGGCAGCTCCCTGTGTTAAGTTTCAGGGCCTGCAAAGGTCAGGCGTCTCTGCCATGGCTAGGATTACAGAAGTCGTTGGTGGGAACATCAACAGCTAAACGTTCCTCAGTTTGGGGAATCTTTCTTGGCTTCTAGCCAATCTTAGCCAAGCAGGTTGTCTTGCTTTCTTTTCCTTCCTTATTATGTATATCTTGTCGTTTTTCTTTTGAATGTTCACTTCCACTAGCCAGCCATCTTGAAGCTCCTCCTCTCTACCGTCATACTTTTTAAGACTCAGAGTAAAAGTCACTTTCTCTCTGAACTTTCATAAGTACCACTAGCACCTGGTTATAGTTTACTTCTCTTTTATTCCTATAGCAATTTTAATACTTTCATGAGCTAATGTTTCATGACTTAAGAATTTTTAGAACTAGAGAGGACCAGTTCTTGAATTTTATACTACCCAGTGCCTGACGCAGTGCCTCATTTGCAATAGACTTGAAATAAATAAGTGAATTTTGGAAAAAATACACATCTTAAACTGACACCATGGAAAAAGAGTGTAAGCTATCCATTCTCCAACATTCTCCAAAGGGATAATAAAATATATATATCTGTTTTTTTTTTTTTTTTTTTTGCTTGTATGAAAGGTCTTTATTGGTGAGGGGAGGAGGCTGCGGAGCAGCTCCAAGGAGGAGAGAGAAAGAGAAGAGAAAAGAGAGCGAGAGAGCAGAGGAGCGAGGTGGGGAGAGGGGGAGAGAGCAAAATATATGTCTTGTCATCTGAATATACGGCTAAATATTTATGCAGATCATATTTTCTTTGAATATGATCCTGTATACGGCAGGAACCCTAAACAGTTTGGGATTAAATTATGTTAAGCTTAATTTTAAAAATATGTCAATATTTCAGCAGTTGATTCCCCATTTGATATTTCATTATCCTTGCTGGTATTTGTTATTTAGTTTTATACATATAGGTCTTAAATATATTTGTTTTATTTTCTCTCTTTCCCTCATCCTCTCCCTTTGTTTTTTCCTCCCTCTCCACTCTCTCTGTGTATAAAATTTCATCTTTTCCAATAGTTTTATTATAATTAAAAAAAACTTTTAGTATGACTTTAAGACAGTTTAATAAAGAATAGGTCAGACAGGCTCAGCGCCTGTGGCTCAATCAGCTAAGGCGCCAGCCACGTACACCTAAGATGGCAGGTTCGAATCCAGCCTGGGCCTGCCAAACAACAATGATGGCTGCAACCAAAAAAAAAAATGGCCGGGCGTTGTGGCAGGCGCCTGTGGTCCCAGCTACTTGGGAGGCAGAGGCAGGAGACTCACTTGAGCCCAGGAGTTGGAGGTTGCTATGAGCTGTGATGCCATGGCACTCTACCCAGGG
>CAUYQV010074255.1:0-21067 GCA_963574575.1 Galagoides demidoff | reverse complement strand
ATCGGCTAAGGCGCCAGCCACATACACCTAAGGTGGCGGGTTCGAATCCCCAGCCTGGGCCCGCCAAACAACAATGATGGCTGCAACCAAAAAATGGCCGGGCATTGTGGCAGGCGCCTGTAGTCCCAGCTACTTGGGAGGCGGAGGCAGGAGACTTGCTTGAGCCCAGGAGTTGGAGGTTGCTGTGAGCTGTGATGCCATGGCACTCTGCCCAGGGGGATAGCTTGAGGATCTGTCTCAAAAATATATATATATATATTTTTTATGTAGCTTTTTATTATATCAAACAGGTTGTCTAAGAAGACTTCCAGGCAATTGCAACCACAACAAAAATAAAGAAATGAGACTTAATTAAACTGAAAATCTTCTGTACAGCTAAGGAAACAACAACCGAAGCAAACAGACAACCTTTAGAATGAGAATAATATATATATATATATATATATATATATTTATATAATTATATATATATTTTATTATATAAAAGATATATATTCTTAATATATAAAAGATATTATCCTATTTTATATATATATAATTCATTTATCAAATATATGTTAACATACAAGGCAGCAGGCACTGAGAAAACTTTATGTCGCCCTTGGTAGAGTGCTGTGGCTTCACAGTTCACAACAACCTCAAACTCTTGGGCTTAAGCAATTCTCTTACCTCAGCCTCCTGAGTAGCTGGGACTACAGGTGACCACCACAATGCCTGGCTATTTTTTGGTTGCAGTTGTCGTTGTTTAGCAGCCCTGGGCTGGGCTTGAACCCGCCAGCCTCAGTGTATGTGGCCAGACCCCAAATAATTAAGCTATGGAGGCCAAGCCTGAGAAATCTTTTTAAAAACTTAATTACTATTCCTTTCATCTTTAAATGTCTTGTCTATCTCCCTCCCATCTAAACTTGTGTTCCTTTAATTTCTACTTTAGTTTCTGGCTTCCATGACAAAATTTTTCCTACTTCCTCGTGATTCCTTAATATCCATTCTTGTCTGTTCTGCTCCTTGATACTTAATCATAAATGAACTACCTTGTAACAACTGCCTACTTGTTTTGGGTTTTTTTTTATGATTTTTTTCCTGAAAACAGTATTTGCAGTATTGCCTCCACAATTAGTCCCAACTTAACTGTCATTTCTGTGAAACCTTTCTTCATCCCTTCATCTAGAAATACTCTTTTTGAGTTCCCATATCACATTTCTTTCAGTTTTTGAAACCTATATTACTCTCTGTCCTGCATTATAGTAATTAATATTCATATTTAAACCATTATCTTTTTTTTCAGACTGAGAGGTGCTTGAAGACACAATTCTCAAAGTACTGAACTATTTACCTGTCCCATGTAAATACTTGGTACATGTTTTGTAAATAATCTTCTAAGATCTAGCTCTAAATTGACATGTTTTGTGAATGAAAGAAAACGACTGGGATGAATGACCTGATCATCTAGTACAGTTGCCATCTTGTTACTAAGTAGAGTAGGAATGAACAACAGTGTAGTATAGGGACCATTTATTTATTCAAAGACAATGTGGGATCATGTTGGATTTTCATTCTGGTTTTTATGTGCTAATGTTTTTTATTTAAGTTTATACCTAGAAGTCAGATTTCTGATTTATTTATTATCCCCAGCTCACCTTCATCATCTACCCTCATTTTCCTCATCTCTGAAATTCTATGGTAATTTGTGAGATTATAAATAATGTAACTAAAGCATTGGACCCAGTGCTTGATAGCTCATATGTATTTCATTTTTTCTTTTTCTTTTTTTCTTTTTTTTTTTTTGAGACAGAATCTCACTATGTCACCCTTGGTAGAGTGTTGTGGTGTCACAGATCACAGCAACCTCAAACTCTTGGGCTTAAGCAATTCTCTTGCCTCAACCTCCCAAGCAGCTGGGACTACAGGTGCCCACTACAATACCTGGCTATTTTTTGGTTGTAGTTGTCATTGTTGTTTGACAGGCCCCAGCTGGATTGAACCTGCCAGCCTTGGTGTATGTGGCTGATGCCCTAGCCACTGAGCTATAGACACCAAGCCAGCTTATATGTATTTCTTAAATATAAGGTCTCATCATCTTATTTATTTATTTATTATTTATTTTTGAGACAGAGTCTTACTTTGTCACCCCCAGTAGAGAGCTCACAGTAACCTCAGACCCCTGGGCTCAAGCGATTCTCTGGCTTCAGCCTCCCCCAGTAGCTGGGATTACAGGCCCCCACCACCAGGTTGGGCTATTTTTAGAGGCAGAGTTTCACTCTAGCTCAGGCTGACCTCCTGCTGGTGAGCTCAGGCTATCCTCCTGACTCAGACTCCCACAGTTCTGGGATTACAGTCGTGAGCCTTTGTGCCCAGCCCCCATGTTATTATTTTTAATAATTTGTTTAAATTTTGCTGGGCATATAGAGAGGAGGAATGTAGATTAGTGGGATAGAAGTTGAATTTAAATGTTTTTAACATGTGAGATGCTTTGAATAATATACTAAAAGATGTTATCTGCATACTTAGACAAAATATATATGATACAAACAAGCTAAGTTTTAGGATTATTAAGTAGCAAATACCTAACTCTAGAGCCCAGTCCAGATATTTCAGTTCACTATCATTTTAACATTTTGTTGTAGCCTCAAACTCACCATTGCTTAAATAGAACCAATCATCACTCCTAGGCTCTTCACCCATCCCTTGTTCAAGACTTCTCATTTTCACTTCCCTGTTTCTGCAACTTACCAATCTCATAGTAGTGATGGACTTATTTAGTTTTCTCTTCTATAAATTATGAATCATAACAGAAATTACCTCTAAGGTTGCACTAGAGAATAAATACATGAATTTTGACAGTACTTAGAAGAAGGCATGAAAGCATTTTAAGCAGTGGGAAAATGTAGTTGGTGTCGTTCCCATATCCCATGCTCAAAAGGTTAGCATTAAACTTTCCACTTTTCCTCAGCTTCCTCATCTACTTAATGCCAAAGACTATTGTTCCCCTCCCACTTTGCATCTGTTATAAGTGTCCTTCTTTTTATTCTAACTGTGCCAGCACTTTCATTTAGGCAAGAGATGTAATCAATTAGCCTACAAACCAAATACAGCTCACCCTTTATTGTTTCTCCTAAAATTTTTAAACTTGCATTTAAAAATTTATTTTTTTCAGATAGAATGTTGTGGTGTCAACCTAACTCTCAGCAACCTCAAACTCCTGATTTCAAGCAATCCTCTTGCCTCAGCATCCTGAGTACCTGGGCCTTCAAGTGTCTTCCATGATGCCTGGCTAATTTTTCTATTTTTAGTAGAGACAGAGTATCATTCTTGCTGGGGCTGATCTCAAATCCTGAACTCCATGGATCCTCTCATCTCAGCCTCCCAGAGTGCTAAGATTACTGGCAT
Source organism: Galagoides demidoff (assembly GCA_963574575.1). Lineage (NCBI taxonomy): Eukaryota > Metazoa > Chordata > Mammalia > Primates > Galagidae > Galagoides > Galagoides demidoff. The sequence continues at coordinate 17,680 of CAUYQV010074255.1, read as the reverse complement.
GAGCCTAAAAATGTATATTCAATTAGTAATTTATTCCACATGGCTCAAAATCCAACATAAAGGAAAGGGTATTAGGTGAAAAGTCTCTCTTCTATTTCTTTTTTTTTTCTGTTTTTTTTTTTTTTGTCAGGGAGGATAGAATTTCACTTTGTCACCCTTGGTAGAGTGCTATGGCATCCATAGCTCATAGCAACCTCAAACTCTTCGGCTCAAGCGATTCTCTTCCCTTAGCTTCCAGAGTAGCTGGTACAACAGGCACCCGCCACAATACCCAACTATTTTTAGAGACAGGGTCTTGGTTTGGCTCAGCCTGGTCTCCAACCTGTGAGCTCAGGTAATCCACATAACTAGGCCCCCCCAGAGTGCTAGGATTACAGGCATAAGCCAGCACATCCAGCCCTCCCTACTATTTCTGTCCCCTAGCCACTCATTTTGCCTTACTGGAAACAACTAAAGTAATCTGTTTATCAGGAATCTATCCTGAGATAGTTAATGCATATCAAACCATGGGTACATATATTTTTTCTTCCCTTTCACCTTTTATACACAAATGGTAACACATTCAGCATATTGTTTTACAACTTGCCTTGTTTATTTAAAAAATGTACTTTGGAGATATTTCCATATATATACATTTTTAGAGCCTCATTCTTTTGTAGGAGTGCTTAGTTTTTTACTATATTCATGAGCCATAATTTTTTTAAACAGTCTTCTGTTGATTGATGTTTGCGATATTTCCAAACTTTTGCAGTGTTGTTCATAATAGCAATAAAACTTTGGAAGTAGTATATTAGATAGTTTGGTCTGCCGTACAAAATTCCATTGACAGAGTGGCTTAAACAACTGAAATTTATTTTCTCATACTTCTGGAGGTGAAAAGTCTGAGATCACAGTGCCAGCATAATCTGATTCTCATGTTGGCTTGCCTCATGACTTATGGAAGGCTACTTCCTCCCTGTGTACTCACATAACCTTCTTTCTGCAAGCAGAGGATGTGTGAGTTCTTTCTGGTGTTTCCTCTTCTATAAAGATGCTAATCCTGTCAGATTAGGACCCTACCTTATGACCTCATTTAACCTTAATTACTTCCATTTAAACCATGTGTGAAGGGCAAATAAATAACCTTTATTGCTTCCATAAAGGCCCTGTCTCCAATATACTCAGATTGAGCATTAAGGCTTCAATGTATGAATTTGGGGGATAACACAATTTGGTCCATAGCAGTATATCAATTTATTCAGTCCCACATTTTAAAAAATTGGTTTTGAGAGAGTCTCACTTTGTCAACCCCAACAGAATGACAAAGAATTTGAGACCAGCCTGCGCAAAAGTTAGACCTCCCTCTCTAAAAATATTGGAAAAACTAGCAGGGTGTGGTGGCATACTTCTGTATTTCCATCTACTCGGGAGTACTTGAGCCATGGCATCATAGCTCACAGCAACTTTAGACTCCTGGGCTCAAGTGTAATCTTGCCTCTGGCTCCCGAGTAGCTGGGATTACAGGTGCCCGCAGCAATGCCCAGCTACTTTTTAGAGGTGGGTCTCACTCTAGCTGAGGCTGGTGATTCTCTTGCCTCAGCCTCCCCAGTACCTGGGACTACAGGTGCTCCCCACAACGCCCAGCTATTTGTTTGTTGCACTTTCACCTGGGGCTGGATTCGAAACCGCCACCCTTGGTATATGGGGCTGGCACCCTACCCACTGAGCCACAGGTGCCACCCAAATAAATAGAATTTTGTATATGAAATCTTCTGGGCACAGTGGCTCACATCTACAATCCTAGCATTCTGCGAGGCCAACGAAGGTTGATTGGTTGATTCCTTGGGCATAGGGGTTGGAGACCAGCCTGAGTATGAGTGAGACCCTGTCTCTATTAAAAATAGAAAAATTAGCTCAGTGTTGTGGTGGGTGCTTGTAGTCCCAGCTACTTAGGAAGCTGAAGCTGGAAGATCAGGAGTTTGAGGTTTCTGTGAACCAGGCTGATGTTATAGCAATCTAGCCTGGGACAACAAAGTGAGACTCTGTCTTAAAAAAAAAATATATATATATATATATATATATATATATGAATGAAATATCCTGCTTTTGAAATGTTGAAATGTTGTTAGTTAATTTTATATTAATTTCTAACATCAGCAGGCTAACATCTATACTGGGCTGCCAGTTTTCTCTATTTGACCTAGCCTGAAAATTCACTGAGGGTAGAAACCTGAGACCAAGGACTTTGTTTTCTCCTTTTCGTAATTATCTATGCCTTTCTCCATACACCCTAAACCAGGCGTCCTCAGCTTACAGCCCTCCAGCCACATGCGGCCCACCTAGGACATTTATCCGGCCTGCTGGGTGTTTTTGCTGCCACTGCCTGTCCTGCTCAGCAGCCAACTCGTCCTGGGGCCCACAGTCTGGCCCTCCAACGGTCTGAGGGATAGTGGACTGTCCCCCTGTTTAAAAAGTTTGAGGACCCCCGCAAACATACACATAGTGTCTATATAGGGTTTGCTGTTTAGAAGATCCTTTGTAAAGACTTGATTATCACCAGAAAGTTCCTCTTTAAGTTGATCATAATCTGCAATTAGTAATATAGCAGTTCTGCTTTCTCCAAATAGCTACCTTATGTCTTTGAAGACAATTATCAGGCAGGCTTTCTTTTCCCCTGCCCCCCTTTTGCCAAATGTAACCATCCAAATTTTTTAAGCTAGCTCCATTAAAAAGAAGTGATCCTTGGCTTGGCACCTGTGGCTCAGTGGCTAGGGCGCCAGCCACCGTCTGGCAAACAACAACGACAACTACAACCAAAGAATAGCCAGGTGTTGTGGTGGATGCCCATAGTCTCAGCTACTTGGGAGGCTGAGGCAAAAGAATCGCTTAAGCCCAAGAGTTTGAGGTTGCTGTGAGCTGTGACACCATAGCACTATACTGAGGGTGACAAAGTAAGACTGCCTCAACAACAACAAAATGATCCTTTATTTCTATAGAGTTTCTTTTTATTTTTTCTGCATTTGTCTTCTATTTCTCATTTTCTTTGACTTATGGAGTCACAAATGAGGTACAGTATCCTCAGAAAGGTCTTCATAATGCTGAATATATATTTAAATTTAATTATTTAAAGAAAATTATCTCAGCTTGTTTCTGTATGTTTAATGATCTATTTTTCATCTTCAATTAGAATGTGAGAGGATAGGCTGTCTGTGAATATATTCTTTTTTTGTTTTTAAAATTCTGATAAACATTTGCATTAGTTGGCAGTTAAGAAATAATAGTGCTCTCTCTCTCTCTCTCTCTCTCTCTCTCTATATATATATATATATATATATATAGTGCGTATGTGTGAGTGGTAGCTAGATCCTAGAACAGATGTGTAGTGTTGAGTTGGTCAATGCATTAATCTGACCTTTTGGAAGTCTATGAACTGAGATGGCCCCAGACTCTTCTAGGACTTCTTGACATCATGCTTCTCAGGCATGTAGCTCAGACAGTGAGTGGAAAGGTTAATTTAAGAGACAAAGTCGGTGGCACCTGTGGCTCAAAAGGGAGGTGGCAGGTTCAAATCCAGCCCTGGACAAAAGTTGCAAAAAAAAAAAAAAAGATTAACAAAAAAAATATATATATATAAAAGAGACAAAGTCTATGCCCCTAAGCACCTGTTACAATAAACATAGATGAGGACCATTGTATTGTTACAAATTCTTCTTGGTTGGTGCAGTGACACCATGTTTAATTTGTTGGAAGAGACTGTTGTATAAAATAATGGTATAAAATGATAAAGAGGATGACATGAATTTTTTGTTCTTACTCACCACTGTAATAGTGAGGAGAAATTTTCATGATTTTGGAGAATAATGAATTTTTCTGCTGTGATTATTCCCTTTTTTTTTTTAGAGAAGGAGTCTCACTTTGTCACCCTGGGTAGAGTGCTGTGGTGCCACAGCTCACAGCAACCTCCAGCTCTTGGACTTAGGCAGTTCTCTTGCTTCAGCCTCCCTAGTAGCTGGGACCACACGTGCCCGCCACAATGCCCAGCTATTTTTTTTGTTGCAGTTTGGTCGGGTCCACGTTCAAACCCACCACCCTTTGTATATGGGGCTGGCGCCCTACTCACTGAGCCACAGGCGCCACCCTTCCCCCCTCTTTTTTTTAACTGTTGCCTTAGTGCCACCTGGAGTTATGATTCCTAGAGGTTTTGTCTTATGATTAATGCCATAGTGACTGGAAATCCTTTGGAAATGTTCAGTTGTAGAGCTTATTGTTAACGTGTGAAAACACCTCCATCATTATTGCTTTCAACTTTAGAAAACTATTCCAAAATTCTGGGTAGTAACAAGTATTTTAAGAGAGGAAAACAGCTTTGGTATCATATATCATACCTGGATTTCAATCCTAATTGAGTAATTTACCAGTTTATGTGAGTTTGAGATTATTTAATCTCACTGAGCCCATATTTCTTCCTGTGTATAAGGAAATCAACAGCAGTACATACCTTACAAGATGATTGTGAAGATTAAATATGTTCCATTATAAATGTCATTGAAATGAAGTGATATGATATCTGGGATTAAACTACAACAATTTTATATTGTGTGCCTCCAAATTCATTATCCAAATTTAAGCACAAATGATATGAAAGCTTTCCTTCCTGTAAAGCTATGTAGGTAAACGTTGACATTACCATTTGTTTTGTCCAAATGATCTGTCCTATTAACTCATTCATAACTCACATTTCATTAGTGGAATGATAGTGATGTGGAAGTTATTTCTAACTGACTGCTCAAGGTCATTGCCAAGGTCTGATTTTTCATACATGTCTGCCTCCTGGGGGTAGATGTTATCATGTTTTGCACAGAGTCAGTCATGATACTGGTCTTCTGGGAGCTTGTCAAAAAATCATGCAAAAAAATTCAAAAATTTAGATCTTTGTCATAAATTAGTTAAGGCACTAGGTTTCTTCTTTGGCTTGTGTGTCAGGGTTCCCTATTCTCTGCTTGCATCTTAGTTGTAGGCTATAAAGATCTGCTTTGTTTCCTTCTTTAACAATGTAACTTCTCACTTCATCTCTAGGCACTTTTTTTTTTCCTTTCCGTGTTGGCCAAAGGGTGGTGGGATATGGTCTGGTTTTGTTTTAAATGGTTTGGTTTGGTTTGCATCTTCTGGCAAGGATGTGTTCTTACTACCCTGTTCCTGTTCTGTGAAGGCACTGTTAACTTTCATAAAACAAGCAGATATTTATGGGAAATGTCAACTGGGTACAAAATAAACTTGGGAACATGACAAAATTTACATTATTTTATCAAATTCCTATGGTCATAGCCTCTGGAAAATGATTGTGATATCTTGAATTTGTAACAGGTTATTAACCCACTGAAGATGGGATCCAATAATCTTTTCTATTTTCTTTTTCTCTATTTCCTTGTCAAGTAGTCCTGCCCTTAGGAGAAAGACCAGAAAGTATAGTTTCCTGGTACAAAAGTTTGACGAGCCAATCCGACAGTATAATGGTTATTACCTGATGTTCTGCTGCCTGGGTGATTTCACATCTCAGTGGCTTAGAACTTAGTGCATACTATAACCCTCTTTATGTATTTCCCTACTACTCCCCTCTCTGACAGCTTCTGTTCAGCTTTTTGGTCTCTCTTAGACACTTAGAGCAGCAATGTCAACTGTAGAGAAAAGCAAGAGGCTTATAAAGTTCCCCCATCCTTTTTTTTGACAAAAACTAAGCCTTCTTTAAAGCATTCTGTGAGCCCTAATTTTTTTCAGTTTTTAATTTTTCTTGGTTAAATATTTTTAAAAACTAAATCTAAAAGAGAATGTTATATACTTCCCCAATGTTTTCTCTATAATCGTGCTCCTATCTACATTTAAAATGTTGACTAGGATTAGCTAATGGCAATTCCATTTTGCTGTTCTTTGAGTGAGAGGACACTAACCCGAAACTGCTGGGACATTTCTAATCTTCAACCATTCTCCTTATGCCATTTAACTAAAACATTTGTGATATGAGAAGGGCAAGAAATATTTTTCAGTCTCTTTGATGTTGCTATTACAGCTTTTGAAAGTAGGCAGCTATAGTTGTGGATATGGTTATAACCTTTGTCATTCCCATGATCATTCATTCATTCATTCCTTTGCTGGACGTGAGTATGTAGTATGTAGGAAATACTCTGCTAAAAGATAGGGATACAGAGAGAAACAAGATTAGGGAACTATTGAAGGGCTCATGGGGGGATGAAAGAAACAGACAATGCTTTGTGCCATAACAGGACAAATTGCAATAGTCCTGTTGTAAACAATTATTAACTTGATAAAACCTCATAATAACTCTATGAGTTAGCACTATTATTATTCCCATTCAACAGAACAGAAAACAGACGCAGGAGACTGGAAAAACCTACCTAGCATCTTATTGTTAAGAAGTTTCAGAAGTAGCATTTGACTATAAGCAGTCACTACAGAGCAAGCCCACAGCTTGATAGAAATATGGAATATTTACTAGAAGGGGAAGTGACTGGGAAATGATGAAGGGCCAGGAGACATTTCTGCAGTAGAATTATTATAGCTGATACCTAATTAACTGAAGATGGAGAGAAGGGAGTCAAAATGACTTACCCTCATGTTTTTAGACTGATAGACCGGATTGATACTGGTTCTACAAGTTGATATCAGAAATACACATATATGAAGGGGAGCAAGTTTGTGAAACTTATTGGGTATAAAAGGCCTGTTTGACATAGAATTGAAGATTCTGACCATTAGTAATAATAATGATGTCATTATAATAATAGCTAATAAAAAACATTTTTTTCATTTTTATTGTTGAGAATTCATTGAGAGTACAAAGAACCAGGTTACACTGATTGCATTTGTTAGGTAAAGTCCCAATTATAATTGTGTCCTACCCCCAAAAGGCATGTCACACACTGTGAACTCCACCCCCTCCTCCTTCTCCCTGTCTGCTATCCCCTTACTCCAACCCACCATGTACTAAGTCATTAATTGTCCTCATATCAGAATTCAGTTCATAGAATTCTTGCTTCTCCACTTTTGTGATGCTTTACTAAGAATTATGTTTTCATTTCCATCCAGATTAATACAAAAGATGTAAAGTCTCCTCTTTTTTACTAGCTGAAAAGTATTTCATGGTATATATATATATACCACAGCTTGTTAATCCATTCCTGGATTGGCGGGCATTTAGGCTATTTCCACATTTTGGCAATTGTAAATTGAGCTGCAATAAACAGTCTAGTGCAAGTGTCCTTATGGCAAAGGAATTTTTTCCTTCTGGGTAGATACAGAGTAATGGGGTTGCAGGATCAAATGGAAGATCTAGTTTGAGGTCTTTGAGGGTTCTTAACACTTCCTTCCAAAACAGTCGTATTAGTTTACAGTCCCACCAGAAGAGTAAAAGTGTCCTCTTCTCTCCACATCCATGCCAACATCTGCACTTTTGAAATTTTGTGATGTGAGCCATTTTCGTTGGGGTTAGATGTTATATCAGGGTGGTTTTGATTTGCATTTCATGATGAGCATTTTTTCATATTTGTTAGCCATTTCTCTGTCTTCTTTAGAGAAGTCTTTACTCATATCTCTTGTCCATTGATATATGGGATTATTGGCTTATTTCATGTTGATTAATTTGAGTTATATGTAGATTCTAGCTACCAAGCTTTGGTTGTTTCAAAATATGCAAATATCCTTTCCCATTGTGTAGGTTGTCTATTTGCTTTGGATGTTGTCTCCTTAGCTGTACAGAAGCTTTTCAGTTTCATTAAGTCTCACTTGTTTATTTTTGTTGTTGCAATTGCCACAGAAATCTTCCTAATGACTTTCCCCAGGCCAATATGTTCAAGTGTTTTTCTAATGATTTCTTTGAGGATTTTTATTATTTCATACCTTAAACTTAGATCTTTTATCTATCTTCAATCAATTTCGGTGATTGGAGAAAGGTGAAGGTACAGTTTCATTCTTTTACATGTGGATATCCAGTTCTCTCAGCACCATTTACTGAGTAGGGACTCTTTCCGCTGGTGTATGTTCTTGTTTGGTTTATCAAAAATTAGGTGGCTATAAGATGTTAGTTTCAGGGGTGGCACCTGTGGCTCAGTGAGTAGGGTGCCAAACCCATATACCAAGGGTAGCGAGTTCAAACCCAGCCCTGGCCAAACTGCAACAAGAAAAATAGCTGGACACTGTGGCAGGTGCCTCTAGTCTCAGCTACTCAGGAGGCTGAGGCAAGAAAATTGCCTCAGCCCAGGAGTTGGAGGTTGCTGTGAGCTGTAACACCACAGCACTCTACCAAGGGCAACAAAGTGAGACTCTGTCTCTAAAAAAAAAGAAAAAAAAAGTTGTTAGTTTCCGTTTCAGAAATGACCTTTCTAAGGATATTTTTTTGATTTCTGATCTTGAAAGGGTGCTGGATATTATCAAAAGATTTTTCTGCATCAATTGAGAGAATCATGTGGTCTTTGTTTTTATTTTATTTATGTGATGTATTGTATTTATGGATTTACAGATATTGAACCAACCTTGTAACCCTGGGATAAAACTGTCTTGATCGTGGTGTATAATTGTTTTGATGTATTGTTGAATTCTATTTACTAGGATCTTATTGAATATTTTTGCACCAATATTCATCAATGATATTGGTCTATATTTTTCTTTTTTTGCCACATCTTTTCCAGGTCTGGCGATCAGGGTGATATTTTGCTTCATAGAATGTGTTTGGGGGTAAGCCTTCTTTTTCTGTTTTGGAAAACGTTATGTAATAAGGGTACTAGCTTCTCTCTGAAGGTTTGGTAGAATTCTGATGTGAAGCCTTCTAGTCCCAGGCTTTTCTTTTGTGGGAGATTTCATATTGTTGATACTATTTTAGTGCTTGATATAGGTTTCTTCAGCATTTCTAATTCTTACTGAGTCTAGGAAGGTGGAGTGCATCTAGATATTGGTCTATTTCCACCAGATTTTCATATTATTGACAATAGAGTGTTTATAGTAATCATTGAGGATTTTTTTGATTCCTGAGGTATCTGTTGTTCTTTCTCCTTTATCATTTCTGATCGATAATATTAGAGATTTTACTTTTCTGTTTCTGGTTAGATTAGCCAAAGGTTTATGAATTTAATTGATCTTTAAAAAAAAATCTTTTGTTTTGTTGATGTTTTGAATGATTCTTTTGTTTTTAATTTCATTGAATTTTGCCCGAGTTTTGGTTATTTCCTTTCTTCTGCTGGGATTGGGGTTGTAATGTTCTTCCTTTTCCAGTTGCTGGAGATGTTCATTTGAGTTGTTTACTTCCTCTATTTTTGTTTTCTTGATGAAGACTTCCAATGCTATAGATTTCCATCTTAGAACTGCCTTTGCAATATCCCACAAGTTTTGATAGTTTGTGTCTTCAGTATCATTTTTTCCAAAAGTTTGGTGATTTCCTTTTAATCTCGTCCTGGACCCAGGTATCATTCAGCATGAGGTTATTCACTTAGTTCACATGGCTTTGTTTTTGTATGAAGATTCCTGTTGCTGTTGAATTCTACTTTTATACTGTGATGGTCCGAGAAGGTACAAGAAATAATTTCTATTCTTTTAAATTTGCTGAGGTTATACCTGTGTCTTAAGATATGATCAATTTTGGAGTATGACCCATGGGATGAAGAGAAGACTGTATATTCAGTATTTTTTTTTTTGAGACGGAGCCTCAAGCTATTCCCCTGGGTAGAGTGCTATGGCATCACAGCTCACAGCAACCTCCAACTCCTGGGCTCAAGCGAGTCTCCTGCCTCTGCCTCCCAAGTAGCTGGGACCACAGGCGCCCGCCACAATGCCCGGCCATTTTTTGGTTGCAGCCATCATTGTTGTCTGGCGGGCCGGGCTGGGGATTTGAACCCGCCACCTTAGGTGTACGTGGCCGGCGCCTTAGCCGATTGAGCCACAGGTGTGGAGCCATTGACCAGAGTTTTACCAGCTGATTTCTTTCAAAAGGGTTTCAAGTTAATACTTTTGTCTTATCCCTTCGTTTGTTCCGTGGCTGGCTTGTTATTTTTAGAGCCCAGAAAATTCTGATTAGGGAGAATAAACATCTGTGCTGTAGCGTCTCCCCCCCCCCCCCATCCAGGTTTTCTTTTCTTTTCCATCTTTTAGGATGCAGCCACAAAACCTTGTCTAACATGCTTGAGAGTATGATTTTAGAGATGTTTCCATTCTTTATGAGCATATGCACGTACGCGTGGGGGTGGGAGGAAGGATGAGCATGCCAGACTGTGACATCATACGTCTCCGTGGCTGTGTTTGGGGGCTGGCTGGGTCCACAATCGCCATGTGCCGAGAAGAATGGGAAGCCGATGATGAGTTCTCAGGCTTTGATCTCCTACACAAATATTTTTTTAAAGAGGGGGGATTTAGGAGTAAACCATCTCCTGCCAGCTCTTTTGTGATCATCCCAATTCCAAACAGATAAAGAGAGATTCCTTTTACATAGAGAATGTTTGGTTTTAAACACCGCATAAAAACACGATTTTTCTGGTCCTTAGCCCAGTTCCTTAAACACTCCCAGCCCCACCGGGTTCGGAGCTGAGGCTTGCAAAAGGGAAGTTATTACCTGCTACCCATCAGTTTCTGTCTGATCCTGCTCAGGTAGTAATATTTCACACAGCTGTCCGGTGATACGGGCACATTCTCCCCACCCAGAACACGTGTCGTTTCCTTTCATTCTGGAAAAATCGCAAACTGCGAGCCCCACGAGGAGAATAACTCCTGTGTCTTCCTTCTCATAAGGAATGTATTTTTATGAGATGTTTTTTAATTGATTAAGAGGTGAGGGTAATAGATGAACATTTGATCCAAGTTTCAGCAAAGGACTCTTTATTGGAGTACAGGCTCCAGAAAGTTATTTTAGGCAAGTACCCAGAGGCAATTTTTAAAGCCAGGAGGCTGGATAAGGAGACTATAATTCTGAATGAATTCTGTCGCTACTTAGGCTCGCCTTCCAAGTGGAGCAGCTAGTGGGCTGAGAAGACATATTTTAAAATAGTTGAATCCAAACATAAGCTAGATTTGCATTTTTTTTTTTTTTTTGAAGCCCATGGTTTGCTTTTCACATTTGCTCTTCCCCAGTGACTCCAGCTTTGTAGGGTGTCGGTTGCTTTCTGACAAAGGTACCTTGGGTTCATTTTATGAGGTGTGGAGTAGAGAGCCAGCCGGGTGCTTTGACTGGCTGAACTTTCCATCCTGCCTAAACAACCTGCTAAAAGTCAGTGTGATTTATGACAGGAGTTACGACTACCCTTCGACTTAGCCAGGAATATTCTTGTGCTATCAAAAAAAAAAAAAAAAAAGGGCACGTTTTGAACCACGGGTCTCCCTATCTCTGACCTGAGCGGTTCAGTACATCAGTACATAAAAATAAGTTTATGCAACGAAGGGGCCTTTCTTGGTGAGGTGGGTTGAAAAGAGGTGAAGAGATCACTTGTTCTTTGAGCAACAACAGTACAATCTTACGGAGTGGGAGAGTCTCCTGCACAGATATATGGTATGAAGCTGTCTGATTATTTTCATGAATTATTTCCATGTACCCACCATTAATCGGCACATGTTAGTGTCTGTGACATTCAGCAGGTGTTTTAAGTTACGTGAATCCATGCAGCTGAAATGAAAATTAGACACACACAGACACACTTATATACCCTCCATGCCCCTCTATCATCCAAAGACTCCTAAGTTTCTGAAAGATTAGGATGCCAGACATGTGTTTGTAAAAGATCAACTACAATGCTTATCGATATTAATACCTTTTAAATTGTATAGTATCTTTTTTTTTTTTTCCCCCGGAGACAGTTTCACTTTGTTACCCTGGGTGGGGTGCTGTGGTGTTACAGCTCACAGCAACCTGAGACTCTTGGGGTCAAGTGATTCTCTTGCCTCAGGCTCTCAAGTAGCTGGGACTACAAGCGTCCACCAAAACACCCAGCTGCTTTTTTAGAGACAGGTCTTGATCTGGCTCAGGCTGGTCTCAAACTCCTGAGCTCAAGCAATCCACCCACCTTGGCCTCCCAGAGTGCTAGGATTACAGGTGTGAGCCATCAGCCTGGCCTGGTGTCTTTTTCTTAGAGTAAGTTAAAGAGCTTCCTTCTTATTTACTATGTGCTTGAGAACAAAATAACTCTTATTTTGTAGAGAGGTGACAACCACGTCCATGGAGCTTTTGTGACAATGACACATACCAGAAGGATGTGCACCTTTAGACACACGTCTGCTGCAGGGGGAACACAGGCTACCCATTATGTTTAATTCTTTGCCATAGCAGCCACCAAAGCAAGCTTGTTCAAATGCAAATAACTGAGGTGAGAATAAAGTTAGTTAGAGTTAGAAGAAGTTAGACTCTTCTCTCACTTATTTTTTAAAAAGAGAAATGCTTGGAAAAAAGTTAGAGACCAACTTCTTAAGATGTATCTTGAAATTTATACTTTCCAGGTATCAGGACCCTCCATTTGGGGACTTGTGTTCCTCCTGGACCAGTATCAGCAGAGTGATCAGTTATTGTGGCATGGAATTTTTACCACTTAACAGGGAACCATATGCTATTAAAGGACAGCGGGTCCTTTGTTTCAGAAGGTCAAAACAGTTCCTAGTCCTAGCAAAAACGGCTTCTGGCTTTACTAATAATATATCTGTTTCTCAGCTTTTCTTTATAGGAATATTTGCAAGTAGGGAGCTAAAATTCTTTTTATGGATGATATGCAAATTTTACTTGTTGATTTGAAACACAGTCTTACTCTGTCCCCCAGGGTAGAGTGCATTGGTGTCATCAGAGCTCACTGCAACCTCCAGTTTCTAAGCTCAAGCAATCCTCCTGCCTTAGCCTCCTGTGTGGCTGGGACTACATGTGTGCCACCAACCCCACTAATTAGCTAATATTTTCTATTTTTAGTAGAGACAGGTCTTGCTGTCTCCTGGCCTAAAGCGACCTTCCTGCCATGGCCTCCCAGAGTGCTAGGATTAGAGCCGTCAGCCACCGTGCCCAGCCTTTATTTATTTATTCATTTGGTTTTTATTTTGGTAGATTTAGGGGTGCAAGTGGTTTTTAGTTACATGGATGAATTGTATAGTGGTGATGTCTGGGTTTGTAAACAGCTGAAGTTTTGAAGTATTCCATATTTTCCAGCCAGATTAGATTAGGTAACATGCTCTAGATAGATTTTATGCCCTTCTGCCACCCTGTCTATTAGAATGCTCCTTTTGTCTCTGCCTGCTGAAATCCTAAAATGCATCTCATTTGCCTTTGCTTTGATCCAGGCTTTCCTGATCTCCTCATCAGCGGGGGTGACCTCTTTGAAAACTTTACGGCACTTAAACTGTTCTTTCCTGGTGTTGCATTTCACCCGTCCTGTTCCTACTATTGTTATTTGTTTGGTGTTCTAATAGATTATAACTGAGGAAGAGCAGTAGATGCCACCCCCAAATGGACCATTTTGGCATAAAAATTATTTTGAGCTGAAGGCATTTGAGTTCCCCCAAATCCTTTATCTACCTAAAGTCAGAGCCTTGCCCAAAACTCAACTGTCACAAATCCCCTTCCCAGGTGCAGCTGTAATTGTCTCTTTCTGGAGAAGAGGGAAGTCAGAAGCACACCCAGACAGATGTTGTCACAGAGCTTTCATATCCCCTATCTCATCTCCTAAGGGTCCCCTTCTTTCCTTTTTTAATTTTTGAGACAGAGCCTCAGGCTGTCGCTCTGGGTAGAGTGCAGTGGTATCACAGCTCACAGCAACTTCCAACTCCTGGGCTTAAGCGATTCTCTTGCCTCAGCCTCCCAAGTAGCTGGGACCACAGGCACCCACCACAACACCCGGCTATTTTTTTGTTGTGGTGATACAGGAATTTTGCTCTTCAGTAGGTCCTTGGTCTCCAGGATTCGAAGAATGGACCCACGAACCACAGATCAGTGGTAAGATAGGACTTTTATTAGAAGTTAGAAAGGAAAGTAAAAAGCACCAGAGCTTCTGGAAGGGGGAAAGAACCGAAGAACTCCCTCAGGAGTCTCCAGTGGGCTCTTTTATCTAGGGGTATTAGGTCTAGAGCATTACATATGGCTGGCAGTTGGTAGGTGGAAATGAGGGCATTAACAAATGAATGAATGTAGCTCCTCCTCCACTAGGGTGAGGTTATCATGTCCTTTACAGTTTTTGTCCCTGAGAAGGGATTAAGGTGTGTGCTGCTACCCAAGGTGGAACCACTCAAAAAACCATCACAGGCTGCTTTGTTCATGATCTTATTAGAGCCCAGAGGGTGTGTCCAGAAAAAGGCTGACTGCTTGTGCCTGGAAATGGGACTCTGACCTTTGAGCTCACCTAGGCCTAGAAAATGGAGGCTCCCGGTCTACCCCTGAGTGGTGGAATCCTGTATCAGTAGTTGTCATTGTTGTTTGGCAGGCCCAGGCTGGATCTGAACTAGAACCTGCCAACTCTGGTTTACGTGGCTGGCACCTTAGCCACTTGAGCTACAGGTACTGAACCTTTACTTATCTTTCAAAAAAATCCTTTGTGTTTCCATAAGTGTTTTCTCCCCAGCTTCTAAGAAGTTCCAAGAACTTCTCCCCGAAGTTCTCCACTCTGCCGGCCCATCAGCCCTTTGGACAGCATGCAAACCCTCAATTCTAACTGCTACCCCCCGAGTCACATTTTTCTGGGAACACCCATGTATATAAGTATGTAAGGAAAAGTATGTCTTTTATCAGTTTAATTAGCAGATCCCCAGGTATAGAACCTAAGAGGGTAGATGAAAAACTTCTTTTCTCCTTGACATAAGTTTCTTCCTGGGGAAAGATGAGGTAGTGTTACCAGATGAAGAGAGTCCGGCCGCCTGTCACTGTCAGCCAGTATGCAGAGGGACTGATAGGTCCACCAAAGTTTTTGTCAGAAGGTCGGGATTCTGGAGAACAGTGAGAGTAACTTCTCCAAGACTGTTCTGTTTTTCCATTTCCAAAATTACAGTTTTATACACAAAAGTCCAAAGCAAAGGCCACACCAATCCCTATTCCAAATAATGATCAGCATAACTCAGTGACCTATGACAACAGTCCAATGCGAAAGTTAATCTCATAAATCAATTCACCTGAACTATTCAAGATATGCATCTTGAGGGTGGGAGCTAAATTTACAAAACAGTAAGAATGGGAGGAGGGGTGAAGGTCAGCAGAACCTAAACAGACCAGACCAGCTGTGTGGGGTCTGCCCCAGCCTGACAGACTCCACCTTACTCTAACTACGGGGGCTTTCAGTAGTACACACGGGACCTAGATTTGGACAGACAGACCTGTGTATTTTTAAATTCTTTCCCTGGCATTTCTCTTGGGCAAATTACTCAGCCTGTCTGAATCTCCTTCACTTCATCTATAAGTAAAGAAGAGTTACCATGGGATGGTGACTTTACCGACTTCCCAGGGTAACTGTGGGGTTAAATCAGATAATGCGCATAAAGTATTTAGCATAATGTCTGGTGTGAACTAAAATAAAATCTTAAGGCTCCTCTCCAGCAACTGACTGACCACCAGGGCTCCTCAAACTTTTTAAACAGGGGGCCAGTTCACTGTCCCTCAGACCGTTGCAGGGCCGGACTGCGGGCCCCGGGACAAGTCAGCTGCTAAGCAGGACAGGCAGCGGCGGCAAAAACACCCGGTGTGCCGGATAAATGTCCTAGGCGGGCTGCATGTGGCCCACGGGCGATAGTTTGAGGACACCTGGACTAGACGCTCTTTTGGCCAAGGGGAAAACTGAGTTGCTAGCCAGGAGCAAAGAGATCGGACAGGCCTCAGCATGCCCCTCCCCTTCTTAGAGATGTCCTGTGGGACTACTAACAGGCCTGAGGCTATGCAAGACCCACCTGCAGGTCCAATATACATAACAAACCTCTTGAGTCTGCTCAGTACTTTGTCTCTAATTAACAGACCCTTTATCTTCCACATGCCTTTCCTCGGACTCCTGCTCTTTTATTTATTTATTTATTTTAACATAACCTTCATGTCATTTTCTTAGGTATTGAGTTAAGACATTCATACTCTGCTTTTAGAAAGATTCACTTGTACCCTTGTAAGATAAACGACTCCTACTCTTTTAGACAGAGCCTAACTCTTTCAGCCAATTGTCAGCCAAAGAATCTTTAAACCCACCTATAACCTGTAAGCTTCCACATCCAGAAGTCCCACCTTTTTGGGCCAAACCAATATACGTTTTCTGCATATTGATTTATGACCTCACCTGTCATCCCTGGCCTCCCTAAAATGCACAAAACCAAACTATAATCCCGCTACCCCCAGGGAAAGGGCGGCACTCCACCCGCAGAGATCTCACAGACCACCAAGGAGCAATTATCTAACACTCAGTCCATGTGCTCAAGGCTTTTTGAATGTGGCTCCAGATCATGGTCCTCACATTTGGCTCAACGTAAACCTCTTTAAATTATTTTACAGAGGCTCGGCATCTGTATCACAGTGGTTATGGTGCCGGCCACATACACCGAGGGTGGTAGGTTTGACCCCGGCCCAGGCCAGCTAAACAACTGCAACCAGAAATAGCTGGGCATTGTGGCAGGCCCCTGTAGTCTCAGCTACTTGGGAGGCTGAGGTAAGAGAATCGCTTGGGCCCAAGAGTTTGAGGTTGCTGTGAGCTGTGACGTAAGGACACTCTACCCAGGGTGATAGGGTAGGACTCTGTCTCAAAAAAAAAAAAAAGAAAGAAAAACATTATTTTACAGAGAGTATGGCTTCTTTTCCATCAACACTGGCACGTAGCAAGTGTTCACTAAATGTTAGCTTTGACCATTGTTTTTTGTCGTGACGTTTGTAGCCTTCACTGCTATATTTTGTGACCTCAGTGACAACTGAATTAATTTGGGTTGAATTTGGTGCACTTGAAACTATGGGCAGCCAATCAGAAAGAATAAAGTAACCTCTAGAATCTCCCCTGAACTCCTGTGGCCTCGTAGGCGCTTACACTTTTATTTTATTTTATTTTATTTATTTATTTACTTACTTATTTTTGAGACAGAGTCTCATTTTGTTGCTGGGGCATTGTAGCACACAGCAACCTTAAACTCTTGGGTTCAAGTGATCCCCTTGCCTCAGCCTCCTGAGTAGCTGGGACTGCAGGCACCTGCCACAACATCCAGCTATTTTTTTTAGAGATGGTGCTTTGCTCTGGCTCAGGCTGGTCTCCAACTCATGAGCTCAGGTGATCTACCCACATTGGCCTCCAAGAGTGCTAGTATTACAGACATTAGCCACTGCTCCCAGCCAGGCACTTAACCTTTTTAAAATGATTTTGTTTGGGTGGCACCTGTGGCTCAAAGGAGTAGGGCACCAGGCCCATATGCCGGAGGTGGCAGGTTCAAACCCAGCCCTGGACAAAAACTGCAAAATACATAAATAAATAAATAGTGATTTTGTTTTATCTCTTCTACTAGACCCTAAGTTTCTTGAGCACAGGGACTGTCTATATGTGCGTATTTCCTACAGGGTATGGAGCGGGTAATTAATAAATAGTTGCTCAGGCTCGGCGCCTGTGGCTCAATCGGCTAAGGCACCAGCCACGTACACCTAAGGTGGCAGGTTCGAATCCCCAGCCCAGGCCCGCCAAACAACAATGATGGCTGCAACCAAAAAATGGCCGGGCGTTGTGGCGGGCGCCTGTGGTCCCAG
>CAUYQV010074254.1:0-48869 GCA_963574575.1 Galagoides demidoff | reverse complement strand
CATTTTTTGGTTGCAGCCATCATTGTTGTTTGGCGGGCCCAGGCTGGGGATTCGAACCCACCACCTTAGGTGTACGCGGCTGGCGCCTTAGCCAATTGAGCCACAGGCCCCGAGCCACAATTCTGGGATTTAACTGGAATTTAATGCCTTCCCTAAGGAAAAAGAGGAATCTACATTCTAGAGGAAGTTAAGGGACTGAAGAGAAGATTCTTTCAAAAATATGAATCAATTAAACTTTTGACAATACTTACCAGTAAACTGTACTCTGACACTTTGAACTGGACGGTATACCTGAGGGAGGAAAAAAATATATATTTTTTATGAAAAGTGAACAAATAGAATTAGCAGCTCATGTCCAACAAAGCTTGTGGGGAAAGACTGGAGAAAAGACTTGGCCTTTTCTGTGAAGATTAGACCCAGACTTCCCAACTGGCCCCTGGCTTTTCCATAACATCTCTTAAAATAAACAAGGACTATTCTGCTCTTTCATGCAAGCATCTGAGATATGTCTTCATTTCTGCTAAACTCTTCTTTGGTGTATCGTTTTTACTCACTGAGTCCCAGCTTCCCCATCTTGGATAACAGAGCACTTAATGGTCATCTTGTTAAGAAACCCTTTCATACATAGAGATTCCGTCATGGAGAAAGAAAAGCTGTGACCAACCAATCCATCCTTTCTACAGACACCCAGAATGCACTAGGACTGAGTTCTGGTAGCTTCTGGCCTGTTTATTCTTTCCTTGTAATAGAGGAATAAAAACTTCTCCTATTTCTAGGGGACAGAGCCAAGAGAAACTGCTCTATATGGCTCAGCGCCCATAGCTCAGTGAGTAGGGCACCAGCCCCATACACTGAGGCTGGCGGATTCGAGCCCGGTCTGGGCCTGCTAAACAAGGACGACTACAACCAAAAAATAGCTGAGCATTGTGGTGGGCACCTGTAGTCCCAGCTACTTGGAAGGCTGAGGCAAGAGAATCACTAAGTCCAAGAGTTTGAGAAATCTGACACCACAGCATTCCTCTCCCAAGGGTGAAATAGTGAACTCTGCCTCAAAAAAAAAAAAAAAAAAGTGCTCTAATCCTTGATTGTGTTCAACAGATTGGGGTGCAGCTTTTTCTCAACATTTGGCTTTTCCCTTTTTATAAACAGCTTGAAAAACCTGATTTGAACCAAGTCGTGTACTCAATAGCAAGAAAAGAAATAAAACAGACCAGAGTGGAAGCCTGGGAGTTCATAGTAACTCAGTGGTTAAAAGAATAAAGGAAATCAATAAGAAGCCAACTCCAAGATCTATTAAATTTAAAAATGGCAGAATTATACGGAAAAAATTGTCATTTTTGTTACAAGACAAGAATAATATTTGAGGGGGGTACTGAATATTTCTGAAAGAATACACAGAACACTAGCTGCAAATGTTGCCTCTGGGGAAAGGAATTAGAAGCCGGGGATAACTCTTATTTTTCACGGTCTACTTTTTAAATGAATTTTGTACCACATGCTTCTATTACCTACTAAAAAAGTAAGAAAAAAAAGTGCCTATTGTGCCTGCCAAGAACAACAGCTCTAAATTTTGGCAAGGTTATTTTTGGCAAGATGTCCTGAGCAAAAGTGTGTGGGGGGAGGGAATTTGTTTTCATGCCCCGGGTAGTGGAAGCCCTGCTGCTCACTCTCCTGGCACTCTCACAGCCTCCATCAAGTGGATTCCACTGGGGACTTCCCACATGGACGTGGAATCCCCTGTCTTACAAGCATAATCACAAACCTTACCAGACTGAAAACAACTGGCAGTGTAGGCAGAAGGGAAAGCCTGTCTGGTTCCTGCCAATGGCTAAACTACAGGAGCAGTATTATTCCTTCTGCATGCTGAGCACAGGGACAAAGGGGCTGGCTGGGGCAGAAACAGGAGTCTCTAGCTATCTCCCCACTGTGTGCTGTTCGTGGCAGCTGCATCAGTGTTTTCTATGCTTATTAAGACAATGCTCTGGAAGAAGACCTGTCAAAGGCAGATTACCCTGTCACCATAATCCCATAGGTAAACAATGTCCCCACTGCTCTCTGGGACAGTCTGGTGAATTGTCACCTGTCAGGGTTAGAAGCCATTAGTGGAACAGCATGCAAGAACTTGGGTTCCAGTGCTAGGCAGGCAGCCACTGTGTCATCTTAAGCAAGTTTCATAATCTCCCTAGACATTGATTTCTCCTCTTGAAAAATCATTAGAATAATGCAACCATCTCTTTTAGCCCTAACTTGTCATGATTTAGATTTTAAAAGTTGCAACTTTTTGGTCAATTTTAGTAAAACAGAAAAAACATGAAGCTTCCTCCTTCAAGCTCTGTGATCTGAAAGCTCCCATGATTTGATTATTCTGGCTGACCTTGCAAAAATCTCCAAAAGTGCCTGCAAATTGAAGAAGTTTCCCAACTTTATTGAAGTAACCTGATGAAGTAGGGATGGTAAGCTGACCAAGTAAACAACCCCTAGGACCGAGATGCTGACAGGCAGCGAGAAACGCATGTGACTTCCTCTCTGCCTAAGTCTGGAGTTTCAGTAGATCAACTTCCTTCAGGTCAATCTACTGGAAGCCCAGACTTAGGCGTCCTGTTTCTTCTCCTAAAGGTCACCCAGGGGTAAAAATTTACATATTCTCAGAAGTCCCTTACCAGCATCAGTACTGTCGAGTTTAGGCAATGTTGTAAAGGAGGAAAAAATGGTCTTTCCTCTTGCTCCCTGCCCTTGCATCATCTTCTCCTTCACCCTCCACACATGATTACCTCCTGCTACCATTCCACTGCCCAGAGACACCCCCACAGTGCCCAAGTCAAAGCCTTGCACAGCCTAGCTCTAAACCCCTTGTAAAGCTTTATTACCACACATGTGTTTTCTGTTTTACAATCTAGCCAACTATTTGCTCTAATTGCCTTGCCCTTGGGTAGAGAACTTGGTAGGATAAGACACATAGCATAAGCTTTGGAGTCAAATTCAGTTTAAACTGCAATTTATCTGGTTTTGTGAATTCATTTTATAGCTTTAGCTTTCATACATGTGGAAAAAAAAGGTGTAAGATTACCATAGAATGTTCCAGAAGCTGACTAAGAAGTTCAAATAGGCAAATTGCTGGATACTTTAAGTTATCCTAACAGGGTAAGTGTTCAAAAAATGCTCACTGCCTTTGTTCTCTCTACCATGATTGTCCCTCCATCTATCTTTGCCATCAGAGCCTTAACACTGTCAAGGTCGAAATCAAATCTTTGATTTTTGTTTTCTGTACTCCCATAGTATTTAAAAATCACTCTGTTCAGACAGATGGAAACAGCCAAGATGTCCTTCAGTAGGTGAATTAATAAATAAGCTGTGGTATATTTATACAGTGGGACATGACTCAACACCGCAAAGAAAGGAGATACCAAGCCTGGAAGATTATTAAAAACATATCATTACACAAAAGAAACAAACCTGAAAAGGCTATATACTGTATGATTCTAACTATAGTCTATGACATTCTGGGAACAGCAAAACTTTGAAGACAAAATGACCAGTAGTTGCCAGGGGTTGGGAGATGGAGGAGGGATGAATAGTTAGAGCACAAGGAGTTTTAGGATAGTGAGACTGCTATCTATGGTACTATACTAGTGAATGCATGTTATTATACATTTGTGAAATTCCACAGAATGTACAACACCAAGGGTGAATCTCGATGTGAAAAAAATAAAAAAACTCATAATACTGCCACTGGACAAAAGATTTGCTCCCTGCTTAGACTACTTAGCTTTGTGACTGTGAAAAAATCACATTTCCCATGCTCACTTTCTGTTTCTTTATTTGTAAAATGAAGGTAGTAAAAATCTGTATCTCAGAGGGTTGTTATAAAGTTTGAATGAGATCATGTGTGTGAACAATGAGCCCCTGGCATGGAACATTGTAAGGAATTGATAAATATCCCCTATTTTTGGATGTACATGGGAGACAACATCCATGCCATATTCTTAATTCATTCTATGGAATACTGTATAAACTTTATGCAGGAAAACACAATGAAGGGATGGATAAAAGGAAAAAAGCAAAGACTTAACAAAATCATCATATCAGCCTTCTGACCCTCTATTGTCCAGAGGTCAGGCCCACGACTTGTTGGTCTCCGGCCCTGGCTTATCAAGGTTCTAGAAGCAGACCGCTATGCTACCTTGCTCAGGAGTAATTGCTCTTAGGTGCCTGAGGGCTATCTACTTTAGCAGAGAGAGAGAGTCTTCGAGGATGAAATAGTCTTAGAAGAACAGAGCTTTAGCAGTCTATAGCAGAGCTTGGTAATCTCAGCAGAGAGATGCCATGCTGGCATTCTGCAGGTAGGAGAAGCAACAGAGTCAGAGTGAACAGTCCATGATGGAATGTACATGTTCCTGACTTCTCCTGCAGCCTAATATAGAGCTGATCTTGTGCCTCTCAACACCACAGGTGTAGAGACTGCCAATTCACCAATGCTCTCAGCTCACAAGCTCTCTCATGCTTGTTAGGAGAGCTAAATCCCTCCCCATGCCCTTTTCACCAAGGTGTTCCATTACTGAGCTATACAGGTATTACCTACAACTCTCACCCCTCCTCACCATAGGCTATACGGGCTGCTACAATCTGGGCTTCATGAGAAAGGTTTCCAGAAATCAGAAGATATTTAGTCTATCCACATGCACAAACTTGGTGTTTGGTATATCAAAAAGTAAAATCCCCAGATCTTCTCCAAATATTAAAATAGAAAATATCAAAGGGTCAGGAGGGTTTCCATGTAAGCATAGGCTACAGAATAAACTTCCTTCAGTCTGGAAGGCTTAAAGAGCCTACCCCATCCTTCAAGGTGAAATGCAAACCATGTGTCTATGCCAGAATTGAAGTATATCTGTGAAATTTGAATGACATGGTCTTAGAAGCATGAAAAAGTATAAAAGAAGTCACGTTCTAGTTGAACATCATGTTTTACAGATGAAGAAATTAAGGTCCACAGAAGTGAAGAAACTAAAAAATTCCAGCATAATTTTCATTATGCAAGAAAGGTCATTTTTCTCTCATGTAAATTTGAAGTAAGGAGAAACTGCCATGAAGACTTCATTTATATTCCACTCCTTTGGCCAGCAATGGTGGTTAGGCAAGTACCTGTAGTCTCAGCTACTCAAGAGGCTGAGGCAAAAAGGATTGCTTGAACCCAAGAGTTGAGGTTGCTGTGAGCAACAATGATGCCATGCCACTCAACCAAGGATGACAGAGTGAGAGACTCTGTCTGGAAAAAAAAAAAAAAAAGATTCCACTTCTTGTATCCACTTCGGTACTAACCTTGGAAAAGAGAAGTTGCCACACAGCAGATTAGTAATGACCTCATCGTAAGAACTCACAGGGAGATCCCAGGATCCAGGATGCCCTTCTGCCCTCCTTGGTTTCAGGGCTGCCATAAGTGAATCCAGGGGCAGAGGGAAGGGAAAAAAAAAAGCCCAACAAGTAAAACCAAGTACTCCCTAGGTTGGCACGTGTGGGCTAACTGAATGAATAATGCACAAGTATTATATTTGGGAACAGCCAATCATGCAACAAGAAGGTCTACAAATCCAGTAATTCTTAAACTCTAATGTGCATCAAAATCTCCAGAGAAATTTGTTATTACAAAAAGAAGCAGATGGCCAGTCATCTTATTTCCAAAATTCTGATTGAAAACCTGAGTGAATTCCAGGAATCTTCATTTTTACAAGCATCCACATTTCAGATTTGAAAAACACTGCATTAAACTGTGAACTTGTAAAGATCTAAATCCAGAGAGTGTATCTCCCTCCATGCCCTGTGCAGAAAGCATGCCCATCTCAAAGCTGCTGCTCAAGAAATGCTTACTGTAAGTATTTCTCAGTAGTTGAATGAGTAATGTGACCATCATACTATTTGGTGGTTTGATTAGGAATAGCATTGGCAATCGCTTCATACCCACTGTGCAGCAAGCATGACACTCAGCTCTCGGAATAGAAAGGGATAGAATGCACAGTCTTTACTTATGACAAACTTGGATGTCAGTCAGGATGATAGTTCCTCTATCTAAAACTTTGAGTAGGGTGGCACCTGTGGCTCAGTGGGGGCAGCCCCATATACCAAGGGTAGCGATTTCAAAACCGGCCCCAGCCAGCTAAAACAGCAGTGACAACTGCAACAAAAATAGCCCGTCATTGTGATGGGCACCTGTAGTCCCGGCTACTCAGGAGGCTGAGGCATAGAATCACCTAAGCCCAAGAGTTGGAGGTTGCTGTGAGCTGTGACGCCACAGCACTCTACCGAGGGTGACAAAGTAAGATTCTGTCTCAAAAAAAATTTTTTTTGAGTAAACACCAACAAGCAATATGTGAACAAGAAAATCACTGTAGGCTGTGGAAGCCCAAGGAGGAAAGACATAGACTTGGGACTTAAACGAAAGAGAAGACTCGAGTAAGCAGAAGACATTCTATAATCACCTAGAGGAAAGCTTTAGAAATAGGGCCATTCTTTGTGCATTCAAAAAGAAAAGTAAAACTTACTGAGAACTTACAAAATACCGTATGCTATTTCAAACTCATTACTTCATTTGTTGCTTAAAATAGTCCTTTGAATTAGAGATAGTAATCACCTATGTCGTACAGATAGGAAAATGAGAATCAGTGATGTTTAGAACTTGGTTAGGAACAAACTTGTATTAACTTGAGTTTAATTGAATTTCAAGCTCATGATAATGTCTCTTCTTCATCCTATACTATCTTAAGAGTAAAGGATGCCAAGGAAAGCATTTATCTGAGAGTCCAAGATGAACTTGAATTTTTTTCTTCATCAGTATTGAATAATATTAAATACTAATTTTGTATAGTTGTCCAAAAACCTCAGCTATATGTCAAAATACCCAGAAATTCTGCTCTAGAAAGAGCTCCTCAACCAACTCTATAGGGTTTTCTGTGTTGGCAAAATCAGGGTTGGCAAAATCATTAGCTGGGCTCTGATTAGGTGCAACTGTCCTGGCAAAGAACTGCAGATCCAGGCCCAGGGACCAGTGCAAAGTTGGCTCTACAGGCTGTGCTACAAAGAAGTGTCAGAATTGGGTCCTTTTCTGGCCCCTCTTAGTACTTTGAACACCAGGTTATCCAAAGATATCATCTGATATCTATCCGGTGTTTATCCAGCAGCCTGTACTGTGTTTCCAAGAAGGTGACGCTTCTTTTGAAAGCTCATTTTTGGAGAGTGTGAACCTCTAATTATGACTCAGTAGGATGTGGCCTGGAGGTGTTGACCTTATATTCATTTAGCATTTGTCCTGGAGAGTGGTATCTGTGGCAGTAGTAGAAGATACTTACTAAGTATGACACCAGGAAGTGGGCCATGCATTTACTAGTAGGCCTTAACATCTTCACTTGATCCCAGGCCACAATGTCAATTTCTGGTGGAGGGGTAGAGGTGGGATGTGAACCAGTGGAGGAGTGTGGAGAAACAGATCTATGATGAGGGCTCTAGTTCACCACACCAACTACACTGGACCTGGACCTCTTATTGCCCCCACCTTGGGTCTCATGTCAATCAAGATCTGAGAAATCACAAAGACATGACCTCACAAGCTCTCAGGATGCATTTCAAGGGACCTTGGAAAAGGAAGGTGGAATTTTTCACACTTACCCCCTACAGCAGGAGTCCTCAAACTTTTTAAACAGGGAGCCAGTTCATTGTCCAATCCTCAGACCGTTGGAGGGCCAGACTGCAGGCCCTGGGACGAGTCAGCTGCTAAGCAGGACAGGCAGCACGGCAAAAACACCCAGTGGGCCAGATAAATGTCCCCGGTGGGCCATATGTGGCCTGCAGGCCATAGTTTGAGGACACCTACACTATAGTATCCTGAGAGCAGACCCTCATCCTGGTAGATGTAATAAGTACTCATGGGAAATAGCCCCCTTACAAAGGGATGGACCTCCACTTCTGATCAGAGGCATTCAGAACCCCATCCCGAGAGAAGAGGAGGAAAAATGGGCAAACACAGGTTCTCTGGCCAAGGATTCTTCCATATTCAGGAAAACTTATTCCAAAAATTACATTCAGAGACAAAAAAAAAAGTGTGGCTTGAAAGCTTTGTTGAATAAAGAGTTAATTGGTATTTAATGAACACAAAGAGAAGCCATTGTACTTGTTCTCCACAACTTTCACTTTCTCCTTGTCCACCCCTGACCACTTCTGACACATTTTGCCTGCAATCTCTCTCTTACCCTCCACCTTTCTCCCTGCCTGCGTGATATCCTAATATCTCCTCTCTCTAACCACCTCTACTCTTTTTTTACAAATATCCTTAGTAATGGCTGTACAGGCCTTCCCTCAGAAAGGCCTCCCTCCTCTCTATCTCAGAGACCATCAACCATGGTTTTTTTGTTCCCAATACTTAGCAATTGGAAGATTAATAAAAGGAATCCAAGATATTTAGGTAAACAACCAAATCAACCAAAAGCATCCATGTGACATGAACATACCTTCAAAATTATGTGACTAACCTAATACACCAACTCTTCATATTATGGAGGGGAAGATTTTCTTATACTGGGTTTCTCTTTTTTTACATTAACTAGAGAAGTCCTTAAAGTACACTGACAGAGGGATCTACCAAAGCATTTCTGAGAACTCCCTCCCTCATGTCAGTGATTGGGTAAGTTTTCCCTATAACACCCCCATATCAGCTCAGTCTCTAAGCAACTCTTAGGGCAAATTTACAATTTGCCCACTGCCTTGCCATCCCTCCTATCACATCTCAAATATAATGGCACTCAGCAAATAAATGCTTGCAGAAATAAGGTGGAACTTGGCCCCTTAAGCCATGCCTGGACCTTCGCCAGTGGCTGGCTGCACGATCACATAATGTCTAACAACTCCAGTCAACATCACACATTGCTCAAGTTTCTGTAAAATTGTCCCATTCATTCTTAAACACAAAGAAAGTAGCAGAATTGCTATAGTCAATATCTTTCTATTTGAAATCACTCATTCCCCCAGATCATTTGACATATAAAAAAGGAAGGAATAGTGTCTTGAGAAGTCAACCAAGTAGAGTGAGCAGGGCGTTGGGCTGGAAGTGGGAACACCTGGGTTCTGTTCTTGGGCTAGAAGTCCTTTCCCTTCCTCTGCGTCTAATACCATCTCGATGTTCAACCTCCATCGTGATGATTGAAATAAAGTGGCTAAGGATACTTCTGTTTCAGAGAATAGGCAAATCACAATATTCAAAAGAGAAATCTGAAAGAACTGAGTGATATAAAGACCTCTGTACAGAAGGCAACACAGTAGACCCCTTTGCTATAACAAAATCAGCAAAACTCCCGCTCCCCAGTGGCTCCCTCTGAGGGTTAATGAACAATCAAGATTATCCCTAGTGTTGTGTGTGCAAAGAAGCTCTGAGCCCCATCTGTGGGATGCTCGATAATGTCGGTATGTGGTCTGATACAAAGTGTTCCTCACAGAACAGTAGTGGGTTGAGGATGATGGTGGTGAAGATGAAGACAGTACCATTTTAAACGAAAGCCTTCTGGTTAATTAAAGCAAGAGGAACCAGTACCTAATGCAAAAGAAAAGTATGTTTATTTTATAGTCCTGATTGAGAAATGAGGCATTGAAACTGGTGAAGTTGAAAATTCTTACAGGAAAATGCACTCCACGTGGTTTTCCAGTGCTTCTCATAAGCCATTGCTTATTTAACTACCTCCTTGCCCTATTGGGTTGCAAACTCTGGGAGGGTCAAGAGGACAGCATCTGTTTTGATTGCCATTGTGTTCTCAGTGCTGGATAGATAACTGATATTCTATAGATATCACTGAATATATAAATGGATAATTTGCAGTGGGGTGAATAGTGTCTCCCCAAAAATTCATCTCTACTTGGAACCTCAGAATGTGACCTTGTTTGGAAACAGGGTCTTTGCACATGTAATTAGTTAAGTAGGTAGGCTCGAAGACAACATGTGTCCTTAGAGGAAAAGGAGAAGGTATAGAGCTATACAGGGACGAAGACTACGTGAAGATGGAGGCAGAGCTCTACGGGATGCGCTGCAAGCCAAAGAACACTGAGCACCACTGGAAGCTAGCAAAACACAAAAGGATTTTTTTCTAGACCCTGTAGAAGGAGCACGGCACAGCTGCCACCTTGATTTCAAATTTCTATTTTTCAGTGCTATGAAAGAATAAAGCCACAGTTTTAAGCCACATAGATTGTAGTAATTTGTTAGACTAGTAGCAAACTACTCCCTGGTTGAACAAGTATTTGCATGTAATGTGCAAATCACACTATCACAGTAAAGTAATTCTTTGGACTCTGCACCCGTAGCTCAGTGGCTAGGGTGCCAGCCTCATACACCAAGGCTGATGGGTTCGAACCCGGCCTGGACCTGCTAAAAACAATAATGACAACTACAACAAAAAAATAGGCATGTGTGAGGTGGTGCCTGTGGCTCAGAGGAGTAGGGTACTGGTCCCATATGCCAGAGGTGGCGGGTTCAAAACCCAGCCCTCGCCGAAAACTGCAAAAAAAAAAAAAAAAATAGGCAGGCATTGTGACAGGTGCCTGTAGTCCTAGCTACTCAGGAGGCTGAGGCAAGAGAATTGCTTGAGCCCAAGCATTTGATGTTGCCGTGAGGGCAACATAGTAAGACTCTTCTCAAAATAAAATAAATAAATAAAGTAATTCTTTGAATCACAGTCTGACAGAAATAAAAAAGCCCTTGGGAGATTACATAGTCTAATCTCTTTCATCGTTAAAAAAAGAGAGAGAGAAATAAGACTCAGCATAAACGTGAAGAACATACTTCAGGTCTTCTTTCTCATTTACAAACATCACTCATGCAATGCTTTGATTGTTTTATAAAAATAAACTGTAAGGCATTACGTGATTTTTAAAGCTTCAGGGATTGTTACTTATATTCGTGTAAGTAGATTTAAATCCTTTTTAAAAAAGTTTTTCTTCCCTCTGTGACAGGATATAAATTCTTCCCCCAATTTTTCTTCAAAAGCAGGTGATGCCAAAAAAGGCAACAATTTTCAGTACAGCCAGCCAACATTCTTGAGGCTCAGAAGTGATGAAGTTATGGCTGGGAATAAAGGAAGGAACCAGCACTAGACAGTACACTGGGTCTTATTTCCTAACCCTGACCTTTCTGTCATCTCTATGCCTCAGATGTTCTCAATATAAAACTATAAACAACCTTCCTTTAAGCAAAGAAGTGAAGACAGAAGTAGGGAAAAGCTCTGCGAAAATGAGGGCCTGTTCCTACCACAGTAGTTTGACTGCTCAACCTCCCTGCTCCCCCTTCATCCCAAAAGGAGCTTTGAGTTCAGTCTTCCTTCTACCAAAGACAGAGGCAGATTAATACCCGTAGGGGCCCAGGAGGCTAAAAGCAGTGAGCACCCAACACATAAGTAGTTCAACATATGTTTTATATAACTAAACTGTAAAAAACATATTTTACAACCCGGCAAGGTTCTTTTATTTTCCCCTGATGACTGTTGTGATGCTTCCTTATAATTTTTTGGTTATATGGTCATTTGCATCCCGGTCTTTTTTTGACACTGTTTCACAGACTTTCTAGGCTCCTGCTGACTCCCTGCAGGGGAGCCCAGCCCCAGGATATATCACTTTACACTCCCTGGAGCCCTCACTTCCTCACCTATGCAATAGTTTAGAAATGGAAGCTTTCTAGTCAAAGCTCTTATTAAATTCATACCAGAAGAATTAAAGTTTGGGTCTATTTGCCCATCTTATTTGTCCAGCTTTCTGTTAGTCAGCATGTGTTATTAAATAGCATTTGCATGTTATCAAAACTAGATAAATTTATGCAAATTAATAACCTGCCTATGATGCATTTTAGAATGAAAGGTCTACTGAAAAGAAAAATAATTTCAGTTATGGCAGTCATATCTGCAATGTTTCTTCAACTGTGAATCAGACCACATGCATCTTGTAAATCTTTCTTTCTTATTTAACAGCCAAGTCATTGGCGAATTGGATGAAATATATCCAAGTAAGGGGAAATAAAACCAGACTGAGGAGCCACGTGTTGTGTTCAATTTTAGCTCTCTAAGCCACTTTCAGAAAAGCACTGAACTTATTAATACTTCACACCCTCATAAATTCTCCCCCTTTTTTCTTTGCTCTTTAATGTACTTATGACCCCTTAATTAGAAAGCTATGTTCAAAAATAATAGAACTATTCCGAGGTGGATTTTCTTAATCCTAAAAATTACAGTAAAGAGTGACCATACACACTGTAATAGTGAACATTTTTGTGGCATTATGCTTATAGAAGCATGTACATGAATAATCCTCATCTCAGCATTTGCAAAACTCTGTACCATTTGTTCCTCACAAAACCCAAATTCCAATTATGGAAATGATTAAACGGAAGGGAATTTACTCAGGGTCACAGAGCTAAAGGTCTGGACTAAACCAGTCTTCTGGCTCCTCGCCCAGCCCGCTCTCTTTTTACCTTTCAATGACCCCACCAAACCTGAGACAGATGTTTTGTATTTTTGCCTCAGCATGTGTTTTAATTCCCACATAGGAAAAGATGTGGCTATCCAAAGTATGGGTGACCGCAAACATAGTATACAAGGCATAGGATGGTGGAGAATTGGGTTTCCATCCAACTCTACCACATCTTTCTTCTGTGACTCTGGGGAAATAAATCTTTCTACTTCACGAGGTGTTTTTTTTTTTTTTTTTCAGCTGTTAAATAGTAATAGCAACACTGAACACTGCTCCTCTAACCCAAATGACTGCAAAAGATGGTTAGTTTTCCATGAATGGAGAATCCCTCACGTGGGGAGGAAGCTGCAGTTACTGAGAGTGACGGGCACGAAAGTAATTCTTACTAAAAGAAACATGACTGGCAGGGCAGGGTGGCCAGCGCCTGGGCAAGGCTGAGTCACAGAACAAGAATAAGGTTACATACCTAAGCCTGTTCTGAGACCTTTCTGTCCCAACTACCCTTGGTGTGTATTTGTGTCTGTATGTGCTTACGTGCGTGATGTTTCCCAGTACAACCCCCATCCAAATTGTTCTGTCCTGGTTTGAGTACTTGGGTCAGAACATGAATCTGAATTTTTCCTTTAGAAAACAGCATCACTCTCTAAACAGTGAATAATATTAGACCCCTGATATTTTTCATTCTCTCGTACGTGGATGAGCCCTTGACTGCCTGAGAAGTTTTCTCACCTTGACTCTTCGGGAGAAGAGGCTGAGAGTGGTTAGTTTTACTGTGGCGCCCCCTCCTGCCGATGAAGACTATACTCACTTTCTATACTTGCCAATACAGAGACCACATAAAAGCAGCAAAATTTGGAGAAGCAACAAGTTTGGTAATTTTCCCTGCATTTTCTTTGGAATGAAGTGTGTTCCCTTGGAGTAAGTCACAAGAGCCATGTGATCTGCCCCTGCGTACGTTTGCAGCCTCCTCCCTGTCACTTTTTCCTATGAATGCTGAACTTCTGCTATTCTGAACTTGTAGTTCCTACCTAGAAAGCTTCTACCCACTCCCCGCCTTCTCGTCTGTTTGTAGAATTTCTACTCCTCCCAACAGCAAGTGAAGCAGCACCTCTTCCCTCAGGTTCTCCTGACTCCCAGAAGGCCGAGGCAGCCCTCCTCCACCTCTCCTCCTCCCATTGTCCCTTGGGCATGCCTGAGTGTCTTTCTCTTTTGCCTCCTCCCTACATCTTGACTATGAGTTCAAAAACCTTCTTCCAGGGATGTTTGTATCTCCAATGCCTCACACGGTACCTGGGACAAGTAAGCACTCATTGGAATGAATTCCAGGAAGGATGCTCTGATTGATTAATAGGAAGAAACCTTGTCTAGGAGTCAGGAGTTTCTGGTTAATTAACTAAGTGATCACAAGCAATTCACCTACCCTTTCTGGGTTTCTGTTTCATCATTAAACAGACTGTGTCTGATACCTGCTCAAAAATCCAACCATTCTATCTATTTTTACTAATACCGCCTTTAAGGGCCTCAAAATACCTTATGACCAATCAGCTCGCTACTTCAGATGCTTCCTTTTAAATCTCAAAGATTTGCTTACAAAAAGCAAATTTCAAATGCATTTGAATTATCTTATTTGCATGCCTGTCATAATGAAAAGAATTTCTAAAAACTTGTTAGATTGCACAGAGATATTTAAATTTACCTAATCTGAAAGAAGATTTTTCAAGCAAACTCCTCTTTCTCTTACTAAATGATACAATGAAAAAAGTCCAAGGGATAGCCTGAAACTTCACCAAGAAACTGTGACTTCTAATTCTGGCTCTCATTGATGCAGAGCTGGCTGAATCACTGTCTAGACTTTTTCACAGGGAGATTTGCTGGGAAAATGTCACTAACACCTGTCACTCATTTAAGGGCGATGGTAAAGGTGATAAAAGTCTCCAAAGAGCTGAGTTTCAATAAAGCCTCTCAAGGTCAACTTTTTTCTGCCATTCTCCCTTGCTGAAGTTTTAGGTAAGACTGAAAACCTGACGCTTTAAGTGGTGAGCCTGATGCAACATCCAAACAGCCTGTATTGGTTTTGGTGCCAGAAACACTCAATTTTACAACGGTGTCATGAATATTCCGCTAAAACAGTGACTTTCAGCCTGTGTGCTGTGGCACAGGGATGCACCATGAAAGTTTTTAAAGATTATCAATTAAATAATTTTGGAATTAAGTTCAAAGCACAGTTAGTATATTCTTTTTTTTAACTCTTTTTTTGATCAACATAATTTAAGTGTGCCCTGGAAGTTATAGGTGCAAGTGTGCCGTGACATAAAAACAGTCGAAAAACACTGCTCTAGAGCCTGCATTTTTTTCCTTTTCTAAACACTTTAATTTCCTAAATAACCCAGACTGGGTTATCTGTATATGCACAGAGTACATAAGTATAGGAAAGTATATATGTGTAAATTTGGTTTCCCCAAGTCCCTTCTTAAGCACAGGAAATCCATGCACTTAAATACAAAGATCTGTTAATGGCATGTTCTTTTTCAAGTCTTCATACACATTCTTTGAATATGTAAACTACACACTCGAGGGATATTGAACGGGAAGAGATCTTACTGATCATCGGATGCAACTCCTCATGTTACAGATAAGGAAATCGAAACCCAAAGAGGAAAGTGAATTATATGAGGAGTGGGGAAGAGCTGTCTTTTCCTCCCAGCATGTCTAAAATAAAAGCATATGCTTTTTAAGACTTAACCCAGGGGTGAGAAAACAGAGTTTACTAAATAAACTTGATTGAAGGTAAAGCTGACTGCCAAAGGAGTTTAATAGCCGTGTCTGTATTTAGAGCCACCCACACAGGTCATTATTTTATAAAGCTAAAAATTAAATCTAAGAAATAAAGGAAAAGGTATGATTATCTTCCGAATACCTACTCTTGCAATGGGAGAGATTGCACACTATCAGCCCCATCCATCAAACCCCAAAAGTAAAGGTTTTATTTGTATCAACATATCCGCACTCACCCCATCCTTCAATAGAAATTCCGAACATGTCCACTTTTTCAACAGCTACTCTACAACTTTCCCTCAATCTTCAATCTCTCTCTTTCTCACGTACACACACACACACACACACGCACATGTGCGCTGCCGCCACTCTTATCAATGCTATTTGATCAGGTCCCATGGAAAACACTACCCATCCATGCTGTCCTCCCCACAATGAAATATAAATAATAAATACAAGATTAACTAAAAACCCTTTGTGCTGTCCCAGATCCTACAATAATGCAAGAAATTACACTAGCTCAATCTAGCTAGAAATAAGGGGAAATTTTAAAATTAATGTCAAGTGAAGAATTTAAAATATCTGAGAAAAAAGTTGCTATTTCCAGAGGATATGGAGGCAAGTTTCTTGAGCAAACAGCTCGAACCACCTCCTGTGTCTTTGCGTCTTCCATTTCTGCACTAGGACCTCGGAAAGCTCATTCCCTCCCAGAGATCAGCTCACCATGAGTCCCTGTGTCCTACAAACCAGCTCTCAGCTTTCCTTCTCATGGCTTTGCTGCTGCCCCAGAGTTGCTAGATGACTTTCCAGAAAGGACCCCTCTTCTTGTCAGCATCCCCTGGGTAGTGACGATCCAAGGTGGTGCCAGCCATCAGCCACCACACGTTTCAGTTTCACCTTTTGCTGTCTCCTGCTCGAGTCCTTGTGCAATTGGTTAGCCTTGCCTGCGGCTGTGTGTTCTGTCTTTTTATCATTCGGTAGTGTAAGGAAGTAATGTAACGCTGCGGTTGTTTGAAAAAGCACTCCCCAGGCTCCGGCACCTGGCAAATGCATTTAACAGTTCTATTTTTGGTTACTCTCTTTGTTTTCTTCTTAAAGAGCCTAATTCCTAATTCTATGTCTTGGGCATCCTGCCATAGGCACCTTACTCCACCCACACCCCCTCTCCCCAAATCACTTACTTTAATTTCGCCCAAAGTGTTCTGCAGAGAGACGGGGATGTGTGTGGTTTGGGAAGGGGATGACAAGTGTGTTGTGCTAACCTGTCTGCAGACCTAAGCGTGACACCAGATACGCTTCTGGAATTTGGGGACACGAGCACTCTCTGCGGTTCAATGATCACAACCACACACACTCCCACCAGCCTCCCTGCACCAAAAACCCCCATTTCCTGTAGTCAGAAACAAGCCCAGGCACTTGCCAGGTCTGCTCATCTTATCCTGGTGTAACTTGAGATACCCAGTCTCTGAAATGGCATTGTAAATAAAAGTTCCTAGTGTCTGATCATTTTCAGGGAGCGATTTTTCTGACCCAAAGCAACCCTCCAGGGAAACAAGAATTATCAGACTATACCCCAACAAAGGAACACAGGGAGAGCACAGACTTATTTTCATTTCAGTGGCATCTCCTGCAGTGAAAGATATTCTTAGAGACCTGACTATGTTTGTATTCTGAACAAGTGAATAAGAAAAAAAAAAAAATACAAAAAGGGGGAGCATGGGAGAAGAATAAAATGAATGAAAAATGGAAAGAATGTTTTAATTTAAGTGGGGAAAACAATACTAGAAAGATGACCACCTATGACATCAAGTGGAAACAAGATTTGTAGTGTCTTTATGTTTAAGTGATATCTTTATATTTGGTAGGAATAGACTGAAAAACAGTATCTGATTAAATTGTTAGAGTACATGTGTGGACACATAGGCTTACACACGTGCACACACACATTGCTGCCCTTAAAATGCAAGGTTAACTATTTTAAAAAGAACTGAATATGGATACCGTCAGCATTCTTTAAAAAGCAATTCTCCTTGCCTGTCTATGGAATTTATGAATAGGATGGGAAAGTGGAACTGGTCTCTTTCTTATTTCCTTTTTATATTAATTCTCTGATCCAGACACATTACTAGCAAAATGGATAGACCAAGTATGCCAGAGACTCCTACTTCAAAGCAACAGCTCATCAAGGAATACCAGGATTCTTGCATGGCAGAGAAAAGAAGATATACATCTAGCTGGGGTGCTTCTGCCCTACCTCCACCATGCCCTACTGCTGCTACTGCTGAAAAGAAGGAAGGAAAGGAGAGCCAGAAGGGTGGTCAACCACACTTTACAATCGCTGGGAGGGGGGCAAAAGCTAAACTATGGCATCAGATTTGATCAACAACTGACTGTTAGCAGCGGTTGTGGCTGCCATCCACCTAAGCTGGAGGAAAAAAGCAGCCAGGGATGCATCTTACCTGGGGAGTAAAGTAGTGCTGGCAGATAACAACGAGGCACAGGAGCAGCACCAGCCCCTGGACGCAAGTGACCACCAGCAGGAGCTTGTTCATAGAGACTCTTGGCTGGGGCGTGTTTCCTACATTCTCCTCCAGGGGTTGGACCCCTTCCATCTTCACAATCTGGATGCAGGGAAGATGAAGATGCAGTACCAGGAAACTGGAGGGAAGATGCCAGCCTTCCCCACAAAGGAGGAGATAAAGGCAAAACAAAGCCTATCAACCAGACAATAGGCAAAGGTCCCAGGACGAGAGATTAAAGGCGATTGAAAGAGCAGAGAGGACTCTCTCTCTCCCTCTCAGTTTTAAGACTGTATGTAACTTTTGCAGGCAGGCGGGGGAACTTCTTTGTGACTAATCTGAATTTCCCCTTTACTTTCTTTCTTTTTTTTTTTTTTTTCCTCTGGGCTAACAGGGAGTTGTTTTTGTGGCATTCCAGTTCTGATTTGAGTGACTGTGAAATGACAGTCATAAAAGTGTGCTATTTTCTTAATTTCTCATTGCACCAGTAACAAATTGTGGGTCACTTGATAAAGATAAAAAATCATCATCTGGTGATGTAGAGGCTCACAGATCCCTTCCTCAAGGTGTCTTAAATCATAGGAGAGATTTCCGGAGAATGCTGGCCTAAGGTTCTTATCTGCACTTTCTTATGCAACTAAATATCAAACCCCTTTACAGGTTCAGAAATAAAGCACACGCAGACCACTTTTGAATTGAAAAAGACAAAAGAGGAAAATAGGATGGCAGATCAGGTAGAAATAAAGGAGTGAGGTCCTCTAGTCATAATCCCCTATATTAAATAAACTAGCATTTTTGAGGATCTAAGGGTAGGGAACCTGTGGCTTTCTGATTTCAAGATTATTCCTTATAAAGCACCAAAAGCAGCTAGAAAAGCTTCTTCATTCTCTGCTGTCCCCCCCACCCCCGCTTTGATTAAAAGGATTTGTTCTGTAGAATTTGGATTCAGTCAAACTTAATCCTTAAGGCCTTTTTCTCATTTGGGGATAAATTCAGTAAATGCTCTGCGTGCCAGAAAAGAAACAGAACCGTATTCTAACTTTTTCTCCTTCCTTTCACTTCACATTTTCCCACACATAGTCTTCCATGAATGAATAAATGAATAGATTCAGAAGCCTTGATGGTGGTTCT
Source organism: Galagoides demidoff (assembly GCA_963574575.1). NCBI lineage: Eukaryota > Metazoa > Chordata > Mammalia > Primates > Galagidae > Galagoides > Galagoides demidoff. The sequence continues at coordinate 29,958 of CAUYQV010074254.1, read as the reverse complement.
TTTCTTTGACATCATGGCTGGACTCAGGATTTGGCAAGTTAAGAGTACCCTTTAGTAAGACTACCCCTTTGCCACTTAAATAACAAAATGCAATACATGACAAAATTACTTATAATGACAAGCTTAAATTGACAGATATTTACTGAGTACGTAATATGAGCCCACTGCTGGGATGCTGGTGGGTGAGGAGGGAGGATTAGTTTAAGACAAAATTCTGTCTCTTTGGGGTAGTATGTCCCTGTGAGCACTCCATGAAGGGAAGGAGAAGTATTTTGAATATTATCAATACAATATGTTATACGAAACTTCATTTCAGGCCTCTTTGCCTACTTGCCCTGGCGATAGAGCCCCATTCGCCATCTATGATGAATGTATTTTGCTTTGTAAGCCTGTATCTTGCTCTTATTCTGTTAATCTACCTTTCCCTTCCACAATAAACTTTGTTTCATACTTTCCATAAACCAAATAAAAAAAAAGAAATTTCATTTCATAGAAGATAAAAAAGCATATTCAAAAGAGAAGCAGTTTGTGGGAAATACAAAATGCTTTATGTTAAAGTATCAGTTAAACTATAATTCAATGTCTTCATTACAATAATTACGCCCAGCACTTACAGAACACATTGGTCTTCAGAAGTTCAAGTTTTTCTCTTAAAGATAAGGTAACTAAGGCACAATGTCATTTACTCCAAGCCAAAACGAGGAGTCAATTTCCATCTAAGCTTATCTGTAGTAGTTATTCCCATGAGGAACAATAAATAGGGTGTGGAGACAAAAAATGGAAGCAAAATAAGTGGATTAAGTCCAATGAGCATTAAAATCAGTAACTACTCATCAGTTTTCAAAAAATGACTGAAAAAGTCAGCAAAAAAAGACATTCATGCTATTGCAAACTTGAGAAAAGCTGGGAAAGAAATAATAAAAACTATTCATGCTGAAAATTATAGAGAATATTTTAAAATGACTGTTAAAAAAGAATTAAAAAAAAAAACATTTGCAAACATTTGTGCCATGAGCCTCATTTCTACTCACTGTTAGCATCATGGCTTCTACAAGAAAAATCTACTCAGAGCTAACTATACTAACATTTAGGCCTACTCATTAACGGCACATCTCTCATCCTCTTTGTGTTGGCCTCCTACTACCATGGTTTGCCTAGTTGTGATTTTTGCTAAAGTTAAGGTGATACACTCATATAAGTGTTTCTTCTTCTTTGAACATATTCTTATAGCTTCTTCCCATTCTTTGTGGGAGGAGAGGGAATATGCATGGAAAACACACACACAGATTGGGCTAGAAGTCATGAGTGAGATCTTTTGATAGGCTACATAAGTATTTCAAAGTTTATCATTGGGCTGGTCTAGTGTTCCAGTGTGTGAAACCACCATCAGAGAGATTGCTGATGGCATTTTGGTCTCAGGCAGGTGGGCAGAGTCTTCCATTTTGAAAATGTTTTTTTTAAAGAAACAAGGTTTAAATGTTTTTAAACGTCTCAAGCACATTACTAAATCTATGGGCAATTTTTCTTGTAGTATCTCACAAAGCGAACTACATAAACACACCAGGGCACACTAGCCTTAGAGTAACGCCACAGCAAAATAAACCAAAGTGATTCTCTTCCCATATATCATTAACCTCCTAAATAAATAGCCATCTGAAGATTACAGAAAAGCATGGAAAAGAAAAAGGCTTCAACCCCTGATAGAACGCCTCATGTTCAAGAAGACACAAAAAATTTTGGATTTTTTTTTTTTTTTTAGTGTTAAGTTTTGCTTTAGTGGCAAAATTTACACTTTTCATTCATCTCTAAGTCAAGTTGTCATTTGTCCTTTCATCAAGCCTGAGCCAGATGCTTGGGGGAAAGACCTATACAAAAGACACGCATAGCCCTCAAGGAGGTCACAGACAGGAAAGTGCTGGATCCTAGTGTAGGAGGGAAGGGTGCACAGAGGCAGCATTAGTCTAGACTGGAATTAGGACAGCGAGAGCTGCCTTGAGATGAGCCAAGTAGCAAATCTTGGAGGAACCAGACTGGCCATCTGGGAGATCAGGGAGGGATAGTGGTTGCTGGGCCAAGAATGAGGACAATGAAGCTTGGTCAAAGCTTGCTTGGCAATGTCTATTCGGGACAGCAGCTGGAGAGGATGGTGATGGAGTGTGGCCACTGGGAAGGACCGTGAGAAGAAGCTGTCATGAATAGACTTTTGTCACAAGTTAAGAACTTTGGACTTCATCCTACAGGCACTGGGAAAACATGAGAGGTTTCAAGCAGAATGGAAGATGATTACATTTTAGAAAATAATTACTCTGAGCGCAACAGAAATGGCAGGCCTGGATCTGGTGACCAGTTGAGAGACATTCCCAGTATTCTGTGGCATCCGAGGAAATGAGTGAGGTCTAAAACCCCACCTCTGCACTCAGCTCTCCAAGCCCTTCATCCTGGCATGGGAAGTTTCCTCCTAAGGGGTGACTTTATCATCCCCCAAAGTTCTGCTTTACATCCCAATCCCTGAAAAAATGGCTACATTCATGCACATAAAGGCTCTTCTTCTAATTAAACCCAGAGAGTGTGCCTTGTCCCAAAACACCACTAAGACAGCAGTTTGAGCTCAGACCCTTGCATTAGTATTCACTTGTTATTCAAGTGAACAATAATGTCCAAATTAAAGCAGGGAAGATAAAGAGAGGAGAGGACATGTACAGTGGCTCCTCAGTCACCACACACTGTGAGCGTGCCTTTTTTGCTAACCTCTGAGAACACACAGGGAGTCATAGCTAAGCTCTGTCCTAGGACAGATGATAGAATGATGTGGGAGGTGATGAAAGTGCATTTTCAAATGTCAAAAATCTGATTTGCCATCTGCCTTCTCAACCTACTCTTGATCCTAACATCACTGTGCTGATTAACATTTTGGCCACTCCAGGACCTCGAAACTCTACAATCAACTTTGACTGTTCCTCACCCCAATCAGTCAAGCTCCACAGGGCTGGCCCTGCAACGCAGCTTAAACTTTCCTCCTCTTTACCATTTCTACTGCTTCTGATCTAAGTCCTTATCACTCTTGTGCTCTTCAAGCTGTTTTCCCTACTTCTGTTCTCTTGCTCTACAATCCATTTGGTCAGGCTTCCTAACTAAGAAGATCATGATCCCATCAAGGGCTTCTATAACACAGAGAATAAAGGTGAAATTCTTTAGCTTGACACTTAAGTCACTCTGTGATGGAGCCCGAGTTTCTTCTTCAAACATCTCTCTCTGGATTTCCTGATTATTTTTAATATTCATTCTGCCTCAAATATTCATACCACTGAGCATTCAAACTCTACACATGGCATCCATGACAGGCTGGCTTGTGAGTCTGCAGTGTTCCAGAAGAGGCTAGACAAAAACCTTGAAGAAATTCTGTTCAAGAGATCCCAGCACTGAGTAGAAAGCTGATAGGATCAGCAGTTCCCAAAGCCTAATCATCAGAATCACTGGGAGAGGTTTTGAAAGATTTATTTCAAATTCTTCCACTCTAGAAATTCTTATTTGATAGGTGTCTTTCTCTGTTATTGCTTTAAGGAAATACCAGGGGTTGGTAATTTATGAAGAAAATAATCTATTCTACTCATGATTCTTACAGCGGGAAAGTTCAAGCTGAGGGCCACAGGCTACTTCCACTCAATGCAGAACACAAAGGGATCACGTGTGAGAGAGGAAGCAAGGGTAGGGAGTGCCAGGCTCTTTTTAACAAACAGCTCTGGCAGAACTAAGAGAGCGAGAAGTCATGCACCCCAGAGGGAGGTCATTAATCTGCTCCTGAGGGATCCACCCCCACAAGGCAAACACTTCTCATCAGGCCCCACCTCCAACATTGGGGATCAGATTCCAAGGAGATAGTTGAAGGGAACAAACATTTAAATCATAGCAGTAGTTTTGGAGTCAGGTCTTGCAAAGCTGTATATCTAAAAGATTCCAGTATAGCCAGATTTTTTAATCTCCCCAAATGACCACATAAGGTCTCTTTGACCATTACTTTTCTGTGATAGGAAGACATGCCTGGGTCTCCCAGAAGGATAAAAATGTTTCACTCTTGTGTTGAGAGCATTTATCATGTTCTATGTTGTCTTATCACTATTTAAATCTATTTCAATCTTCCCCACGATGTTCCATGTTCCTGAGGCCAAATGTCCTATATTGTATTCTCACAGGGCCAGAATACGCTTTCTATGAAGATTTGCCAAATTAAATTGAATTTGCTTACAAGAGAGCTGAATCACACTGTTGACAGAACCAGATTCGAATGAGAGTCTAAATAATACTGAAAATGGTCATATTAAATACAGAAGTCTCTTGGCAGCTAGACTTCGATTTTATATGTGAAAGATTAGCAAACTTGAAATGTGTACTTTTCATTGAAACCAGATATACACCATTAGTTCAAATACAAGGGTGAACTTGTATAATGACCTTCCATTTGGGTTTCAGATTCATTAACTTCTCTTTTGTCAACTCCTTTTCTTCAGATGCCAATTTTCCCCTTCAATTTTTATTTTGCTGGGTACTTTTCTTAAATCTTGAATTGACCACTACAGTTATTTGGGGGGCATGATGACAGATTTGAAAACTTAGTGGCACAAAACAGCCACAGAAATTTTTTTCTCTGTATGAAACTATGCTCATGAAATACTGTACCATCTTGAAAATCAAATATCTAGATAGACTTATACTCTTATTATGAATTGAAAAGTGTGTTTAAGAAATTTTCTTTCTTAAAATAACTATTGAAGTATAATTATAGACAATAAACTGCATCTATTTAAACTGTACAATCTGAGTTTTGATGATTGTACATACTCATGAAACCACCATCACATTCAAGATACATAACTTTATTCATCTTTAAAAGATAATATTCTTTAAATGAAAATCATTTCCAAAAAAATCTATACTGAGTACCTGAGACACTAATACCCTCTTCTTTCCAAAATGCATTTAATTGAGGTTAAATTTGGAATAAGTGTAAACCAATAGTTCTCACTAAGGGTGGATCCCCCTCACCGGTGGAGGGGGAAGTCATTTGGAAATATTTTTGATCGTCTGGACTGAGGGAAGAATGCTACTCATATCCAGTAGATAGAATCTAGAGATGCTGATAAACATCCCACACAGGATAGCTCCTCCTTCCACCCACCAACCAAAGATTATCAGCTTAAATGTCAGTGATGCTGAGGTTGAGAAACCATGGTGTATATACAGTCATGCTCTTAATTAACCTGGAATGAGAAAATACAATATTCATTCTCTGAGTCTTTGCCTATACATAGTCTTGTGTGAAACATCTCTCCCCTGCTCTACAACCACCCTTTGAGAAAGATACTATTTTTATCCCCCATCTTACAGTTGAGAGAAACAGAGGCTGCTTCACCGGGAGCTTGTGTGTATGTAATACATCACAAAGCTGGGATCTGAATTTAGCTTCTTTTACTCTAGAGCCTGTTTTTAAACTGTGTAGGACACTAGGGATCCATTTTTCGTGAAATTATAAGCTCCCTGTCTGGTCTGGACACCCAGTAAGTAGTCAACCCATCTAAGCAGATATTAACATGCCAAATGCACATAGGGATGAATACAATAGGAGGAAATAACTTTTCCTATTAATTAGATTTTTTTTTTCAAATTATTGATGAATGGGAATCTATCTTTTCTTTCCTGTGTGGCAGGCACAAAAGCCCTCTCTCATTCAATATTCTTTGGACCACTGTGCGTGGTTACATATTACTAACCACACCTTTAACACAAGGAACCAGAATCTCAGAGTAGCTTCACCACAACATTGTCAGGATTTAAACCAAGATCATCCGGGTTTGTCTGTTTGTTGAACCATACCAAACCACTCAAATGCTGGTGTCGTGGACTAAATGTTTGAGGCCTCCCCACCCCAAAGTCATATGTTGAAGCCTTACCTCCAGTGTGATTTATTTGGATGTGGGGACTGTAGGAAGTAATTAGGTGGTAAGGGCAAGGCCCTGGTCTAACAGTATTTAGTGCCTTTAGAAGAACAGACAGCAGAGTCCTACCACTGCCTATCTCTTTGAACTGCAGAGCACTGAGGGTAGAGCAAGAAGGTGGCCATCTATAAGATAGGAAGAGAGCCCTCACTAGAATCTGATCATGCTGTACCCTGAACTTAAAATTCTGGCATTCAGAACTATGAGAAAATAAATTGCTATGGTTTAAGCCCCCAGTCTATGATATTGTATTATGGCAGCTCAGAAATACTATGACAGTTGGAAATTATAAAAATTGCACCAGAAGAGCATTGTTTCTTGCACTCTTGTTTAGACCTTCAGGTACTTCGTGTAACCCCTCCATGATAACAATAGTTTTATTCTGTCATCTTCAATGTCCTTATATCTCTTTTTCTAAATGTCTTACCTATTTCGGAACTAGAATTAAATGATCTATATAATATACCAAGAAACATGTCTTAACTGAGTAGACCCTAAGCAAATGGTAATGTAGCATTGTTGTTCTTTTGAGACAGAGTCTCACTTTGTTGCCTTCGGTTGAGTGCTATGGCCTCATAGCTCACAGAACCTCAAACTCTTGGACTCAAGCAGTTCTCTTGCCTCAGCCTCCCAAGTAGCTGGGACTACAGGTGCCCAGCACAGTGCCTGGATGTTTTTAGAGACAAAGTCTAGCTCTGGTTCAGGCTGGTCTTGAACCTGTGAGCTCAGGCAATCCACCTGTCCTCCCATAGTGCTAGGATTACAGCCATGGGCCACCATGCCCAGCCATGGTGTTGTTTTTTAAAAACCTATAAAAGCTTTTCAGTGAACCACCTCTTTTTTTTTTAAAGTAAATTTATTTCAGTTTAATGTGAAGGTACAAACAACCAGGTCAAAATATTTGATTTTGTTAGGTAAAGTCCCTCTTGTGTTTATGTCCCACACACAAAATGCCAAACACCCTCCCCGTACCCATTCTATAAGAGAACTCCAACTCCTTCCATTTCCCCCCCTCCCTCATTTTCACTCCTCCCAATTTGAATTGAAATGAGTTTTTCTCCTATGTGGGCATGCATCAGATCATCTACTGGCTTCATATTAGTAGTGAGTACATTGGATAATTGCTTTCTTATTCTTGTGATACTTTACTAAGAAGAATGTTTCAACTCCACCCAGGATATTACAAAGGACATGAAATCACTGTCTTTTTATGGCTAAATACTATTCCTTGGTGTGCATATACCACAGTTTGTTAATCCATTCATGAGTTGATGGGCATTTAAGTTGTTTCCACATCTTGGCAATTGTAAATTGAGCTGCAATAAACAATCTAGTGCAAATGTCCTTATGACAAAATTTTTTTTCTTCTGGGTAGGAACCTAGTAGTGGGATTGCAGAATCAAATGGGAGATCTAATTTGAGATCTTTGAGGATTTTCCATACTTCTTTCCAAAGAGGCTATATTAGGCTGCACCTCTTGAAACCTTCTTTAGGTCCAAACAGCAATAAGCAATATCATTATCCAAATCATAGAATGAGACACTGAACATCGGCAGGCTTTAATTTCCTCAATTTTACAATGGGGAAGTAAGATTTATCTCTCAGGGGCACTACAGGGCTTGCATGGGGAAATGTTTACACTTTTAGTACGGTGCCCTACACAGGAGGTGTGATGAGCACTGTGGTCCGTTGAATTACAGCATCAGCTTCACCAGGAGCTTGTGAGGAAAGCAGAAGCCCAGGCCCTGCCCTGAACCTACTGAATCAGAATCTGTATTTTAAAAAGATTTGTATCTATATGAAATTTTCAAAGCACTTAGCTAAAGCATTAATACAAAGAAAGAGGAGAAAGAGAGGAAAAGAGAATTGATGAGGCCTGAGAGGACTGAGGGCAGATCTCTAGTGAGCCCCTAGAAACTTCCTTCCAGAACAACATCTTACCCCTCCAAACATACCTTGGATTTGGCTAAACCCCTTTGCCACCCAGGCTTCAGTAGGAAAAGGGCTCCCCTTATTTGGGGATCTACCTGCATCTATGCACCCAACTCATTCCCTTAATCCCCATCTTTCTCCCATCCATGGGATCTTTACTTCATCTGAGTGGCAAGAAGCTTTTCACTTACTCATCAAATATTTTCTGCTCCTCTTCAGGCTTGAGATTTCAAAAGTCAGAAGTTTTCTCTCTTTGTGCTAACACATTCCCTCACCCAAGGCAGTGAACATAAACAAGCAAACTAAAGGGAGGCAGGGAGTAAAAGGAAATAGCTAGGGGGAAAAAATGGATTATTAATTCTAAAATATTGCCCTACCACATAAAGAAGCACATGAAATGGTTCCTTATAATCACAGACTGGTGGCAGATGGAGACAAGTCGAGCAATGAGCCATGATATTTTTCTCTCTCTTTTTGATGTTGTATTCCCTATTTCCCCACTCAGGACTACTGTATATGGTTTGTTCACTCATTTCTACCTCCCTAAGCTGTGCTTAGAAGAGGGTATGTCCTTTCTACAAATATCACACACACACACAAAACCACCCTGCTGCTTTATGTCAGGGGTATGTCCTTTCTACAAATATCTTACACACACAAAAAAAAAACCACCCTGTAGCTTTATGCAAATTGGCTCAGGGAATTCCTCTAGGCTTCTCCTTCCTACTTTCTGCTATGTTCCTTGGTGCTTTCTACTGTTCTTACCCTTATTTTTCAACTTGGAAGAGATCATTACTGACCCAGAAGTCCCAAAGGATGTCCTGCTAGGAATTGTCCAGGCTTCAGGCTTCCCAAGTGCCTCTCCCCCGTTCAACTCTGTTCTCCACCAACACCTTCCCTCTGTTCTAGGCTCAGTCTGGTGAAGATGGATTAGGCTCTTGTCTTAGCACAGATCACAGCCTGCCTTGGGTCAAGATTATGCACGTATGTTCCTGTCTCCCTTTAGAGGAGACACTCCAAGCCCCATTCATTTTCATATACTCCTGCTAAACCCCAGCACCCATCCATGGCTGTGCTTAACACATGAACAGAAGCAGACTGGATAGTGGGCAACAGATTTATCTTAGTTTTCTTCAGAGCTTCTGTCCTCCTTTCCTGCTACTCTTCCAGCCCCATATTGCTTTTATTCTTGACACTCTGACCAATAGAAGAATTTGTATTTAAATCAAAGCTTTGCTACTTTTCACTGGACAACCTATTTAAAGTTAAATCCTTTATTTGGTCATCTATTATAAAAGATGATTGATAGATAATAGAGAGAGAGAGAAACAGTGTCTGATACATATCAGTATTCAATAATTGTTAATATTAGTATCATTACTATAGCTTTAAATTGACCCTAGTGAGAGTATACCATGGATATTGGTAAACACTCCACATTGGGACTTTTTATTGCTGTTCAACTTTTTAAACAGGGAGATGCTTTATCATTGTATGACTAAGTTAGTGTCACATATTGAAATAATAATATTTTGGATCTAGTAAGGTAAATGAAACATTGCTAAAATTAATTTCATCTGTATCTTTTTACTGTAGGTTATGACTACTAAAAATGTTTGAACTACAGGGTGGCGCCTGTGGCTCAAAGGAGTAGGGCGCCGGACCCATATGCTAGAGGAACACAACCCAGCCCCGGCCAAAAAATGCAACAACAAAAAAAAAGTTTGAACTACACTGTGATATCTGTACTGGACAGGGCTGGGCTAGATAGATCCTAATCCACATGACGGGACAATCGCATCACAGCCCTCAGAGTAATCCCCAGGTATTTCTGGACATCAATCACAGGGAGAACTCACAGGTTTCTCAGATTGGTCCAGACTGATGTTTACCACAGTTGTCAGCAGTTCTCTCTCTGAACCACTGTTCTCCCTGAGTCTCCAGGCCCTTTGCGTGATGTAACCGCCTAACACTTTTTTCTGAACTCTCTGTTTGCCTGTTCCTGTGTGGTGTGGGTTAGTCTTTTCCACCACTACCAGAAATAACTACTTTCAATACTCTAGGGACCCATATATCATTTTAAGTGCCCTTGCCTACTTCCTCACAATTTCCAAGTGGCGATGAAAAAAAAAAAAACCCAAGGCTCCTTATACTCAGAAGTCTCTTCTTTTATACTCTCTCTCCGGTTACTAAGACTTAATCTTCTATCCCAGGCCCAGACATGACGGACGAAATGCCTCTAACTTTAAAAAACTCCCTTTGATATTTCCCAGCTCCACATACCTCTAACCTTACATTATTTTGAAGCTCCTCCATAATGGGTAAAATGCAGGGTTCAATTATAGCAAGGTTAGCAATATATATATGAATATATATGTTTCTTTTAGAGACTGCTTAGAAAATTAAGAGAGAAAAGATTATTTTCTTTTGCTACTTGTATAGAGGAGATTGATTAATACTAAAAACTTATGTAAGCAATTAGAAACATTTAACATATGTTATAGACCATATACTAAACTGAGGAAGTCCCAAGTAATCAGAAAGTAGACACCTTCTAACCTCCCTCCCCCTTCCCCTCCCACCAAAAGGTTAAGAATTTTAACCACACAAGTACCCTTGGGAATAAGGATGAAGCAGAAAAATCGGAGCCAATTGTGTTATATTCACATCCTTTACCACTGCCTAACAGTAGTTATCTCAGCATTTTTATTGACCAATAGAATCCTCAAAAGTCTATTAAGAAAAATTTATTTTTAACACAGTTATGCTATAAGAAATAAAAAAAGAAAGAAATATTTATTTTTAAACCATTTCACAGCACTTGGGTTTCCCCAAGGAAATTAGTGACAATTTAACTTCGAAGACCACCTGATCACCTTCCCAAAACAAAGAGGTTTCCGTCAAAGTGACTCATTGCAAGAGAAACTGCTAGCAACCTTCAAATATTCTTCTCTTAGGGAAAATAAAGTTTCTTTTTCAAAAGCGAAATTTCTTCTGCTGCACTGGACACTCAGATGAAACTCCTTTCCCTGGGTTGGATCTCAGAACTCAATATTCCTCTTAGCACCAGGCACAGATTAAAAATAAAAGAAATTGGGAGGTGCCTGTGGCTCAAGGACTAAGGCACTGACCCCATATGCTGCGGGTGGCAGGTTCAAACCCAGCCCTGGCCAAAAAACTGCAAGATAAAATAAAATAAAACAAAACATAAGGTAGGTGCCACACAATTTGAATTTTGCTTGCTTTGCTTATTTAGAAATGTGTTCATTCTTAAAAACTATTTACTTAGTTTCTACTAAAGAACAGATACAGTCCCTGCCCTCTTGTATTTATATTCCTGGTGGAGAAAACAGACACTAAATGTGCACACAGACTTGTTAAATAATTTTAAGGCTAGGGACTGAATGTTTATATCCTCCCAAAATTTATATGTCCAAGTTTTGTTACAGTTCAGCCGGAGTCGGGTTTGAACACCACCCTCCGTATTTGGGGCCAGTACCCTACAGACTGAGCCACAGGTGCCACTCCTGTATGTCGAAGTTTTAATCCCTAAGGTGATGTTATTTGGAGGTGGAGCCTTAGGGAATTAGGTCATGAAAGTGGAACTCCCATGATGGGATTAGTGTCCTTACTGAAGAGACAAAAGAAAGATGGTCCTTTCCCCATGAGAGAATGAGGGCCCTCACCAGACACTGAATTTTCTGGCACCTTGAACTTGGAGTTCTCAGTTTCCAGAACTATGACAAATAAATGTTTATTGTTTAAGCCACCCAGTCCATAGTATTCTGCTGTAGCAGCCTGAGCTGACTAGGAAAATGAGGTAGTGAGTAAATGCTCTGACCCACATGCACACACGCAAGATCCTCCAAACATCATAGGCTGATGACATAAACAGCAACAGTCACTTTGGTGATTGTGCCACCAAAGGCCTCACAGAGGGCGTATGATTGACCAAAGCCTCCACGTGGGTCAGTCATGGGAAGAGCTAGGCGAAATATACTCTAGTCAACAGTACCAGTAAGTCTAAAAGTGCTAAGAGTAAAAAATAAAAATAAAAAAAAATTGGCAAGCTTGAAGAAACGGAAGTGACACAGCAGAGTGAGGCAGGTGTGAATGGCAAGTGAGTAATAGGCCATAGCCTTAACAGGTAGTCAGGGACTGGACTGAACGGACTCTTTCCATTATGGATTTTATGGAAATCCATTGGAAACTTTCCAATAGGGAAGTGATTTGAAATAGAGAAGTAGCATCAGATTTGCATTTAGAAAAGCTAGGTGGCTCCGGCTTGTGTGTGGCAAACAGACCCCAGTGATAGAGAAATTAAAGCAGGGAGACAAGTTGAGCGTCTATCACAACAGTCCAGACAATATGTAAAATGCCTTGACTTCTAGGGTGTGTTGGGATATGTAAGATAGAGCAATGAGACTTGCTGAATCAGATATGGCAAGTGAAGGAAATCAAGGAATCAAAGCCTGGGTGATGGCACCGTCATGAGATGAGAGGGAAGACTGAGGAGGGCAGATAGGGAGAGGCAGTTTGCAAACCAAGAACTGTTTGTATAGGTCCTTGTTCAAGCACCATAATAATTTTCCAAGAATAATTTTCTTTCCCCCATTTACGTACAGCCCAACTGATGCACAGAGAGCTTGTGCAAGTTGGCCAAAGTCCCTTGGCTAACTCATTCCGTGTGATATTTTCCTTTACAAAGCAACACAAAGGTAAAGACTGCTGATTTCTAATCCCCGGCCACCATTTACTAGTTGTGTGACTCTTTGACAACTCGGTTAATTCCTCTATACTTTGATTTTCTTCCTCTGGAAGCTGGAAATTTTTTTCTTTGAGGTTTGTGTGAGAGTTACGTGAGACAAGGTAGGCAATATGCTTGAATAGCACATGTATAGTAAATGTCCAATGAGTGGTAGCTACTATGATAACTGGTCATCTCCAGTGCAAGGAACATGGTAGCATCAAGATCCTGGTTCAACTCCCAAAGAACCCATCTAGAAGATGTGTATGTTCTCCTTCCAACTGGCCTCCAGCACGTGGTCCTGGTCCTACTTCCCACTGTTGTGACTGCAGACAGAATGAGAACCTGAATGCCTATGATGGGTACTCTCCTGCGGGTGGGTGGGTGGGAGGGGATTACTAAGTGAAACCTGAAATAAAGCCTGACTAAATAAAGGAGACATGAGAGGCAAAAGACAAGATACAAAAACTTCATCAAGAAGGTTTGAAATGACCAAAGAGAAAAAGTCCCAACTTAATCAGGGAAAGTTAGTTGCATCAACAAAAAATAAAAACAAAACCGCACATAATACAATCAGCCCATTGGGATCTTGATACTGGCAAGCCAGAGGTGAGGCACATTCGACAGCATTTCTCCTAGGCCGACATCACAGAAAGAACTGGTTCAAAATTAGCAAGAGGTTGTAGCTTAAATGTCTGGAAAATTCTTTCCCTGAACCTTCATAAGTGTGGTAGCCTCCTCTATCATGCCAATGTACACCCCAACATAAGAAAGCCTTTGGTGATCTAGTCCCTCCTCTGTCATGGTATATCTTTGGGGAAGAATGAACAATGGTGTAAAAGATCTGCACACGTGCCCCCCTTAACCTATTTTTTAAAAAAGAAGAAGGGAAAAAGAAATCAATGCCAATCAAGGTGTGGGGGAGGGTGATCCTTAATCTACATGGTGCCTTTTCAATAATAAAGAATTTAAAGGTAGAATGCAATACGATCATTGAAACTGGTATGAAAAGCTATCAGAGTAAAAGCAAGACAATGATGAGATGTATAGAAATGGGTTGTCAGAGTGTAATGCCTCCTTCTCTCAGAAATACAGGCCCATGCCATACTCAGCCTTATCGCCAGCAAGCTTTCTCCAAGTGCAGCCAGAGATCTCCCACATCCTGGGAGGCTGGGGGTGAGGGGAGATATGTGTCAGTCTAACATAATGGTTAAGAGCAAGAGCTTTAGCGTCAGGCTGTCTGAATCAGAATCCCAGCTTGCCTCAAGCTTTTCAGCCATAATGGAAAAATTAATGGAATAATTCAGCAACTATCTTAACTGTTTAAAGCCTTGGTTTCCTCATTAATAAATATGAAAATGAGTACAATGCCTGTATCTGGTGCCTAACTTCACAAGGTTGCTGTGAAAGGACTAGATAATTCCCATGTAATACCTAGCACATGGCCTTAAACAAGCATTTGCTCTTGCTATATTATTGTCCGGAGTCTCATTCTGTCTGGACCAGGATTTCTTTGGTAGGGGGATTGAACTTTTTTGGGTTTTTTTTTTACCACTCTCAATCACAACTTTGTTCCATTACAGTCCATTTTTGTTGCTTACCACCACTCTAGAAAAGAATATTGACTGAGTACCAAAAAGAAAATCAAACAAAATAGTGAAAGAAACCATTGCCGGCTCAGCCCCTGAGGCTCAAGTGGCTAAGGCACCAGCCACATACACCTAAGGTGGCGGGTTCAAATCCAGCCTGGGCCCATCAAACAACAATGATGGCTGCAACCAAAAAATAGCCGGGCGTTGTGGCAGGCACCTGTGGTCCCAGCTATTTGGGAGGCTGAGGCAGGAGACTCGCTTGAGCCCAGGAGTTGGAGGTTGCTATGAGCTGTGATGCCATGGCACGCTACCCAGGGGGACAGCTTGAGGCTCTGACTCAAAAAAAAAAAAAAAAAAAGAAAGAAACCATTGCCTAGAGTCCCCAAAATAAAAACAGAGAGAAGGAGAGTGAGAGAAGATTAGGTCAAGGTGGATTTTAGAAGTTCACTGGAAGAGACTAATCAGTGAAGAAGAATGAGAAAGGCCAGACCTTATTCTGTTCCAATGCCAGTGGAGGCTGGGATGACTTTTATACGCCACAAAGAATTACGACTTCCCCTTGTGCATTATTTTGTTCTCCTGTCTGCCCCTTCTCAGATATATCCTGGAAACCTAGACAACCAGAAGAAACAGTGTACTGTTTTATGCAACACAAACAAATAGCAAAAGGGAGAGGGGAAACTCTCGTGTCTGTGTCTTATTTCAGAAAGAGCTCCAGGCAGAGGAGAGAAACCCCAAGGGTGGTGGCCAAAAGCAGAAAGCAGACCAGTTAATCCTGGGGACCCCCAGATGACAAAGAAGACATAAAGACATGAACGAGGGGGTTACCTGGGGGATGCCTGTCAACTCTGCACTGACTCTGCAAGGGCAAACTCCAGCCCAAAGCCCCCAGGTGACTTCCTCCTCTGAAAAGGCAGCCTGGACTCACACCAGACCACTAGACTAGAGGCTAGAAAGTCCTGAGCAGTACGAGGGTAATTTATCGTTCAAACCCAGAACAACTCAAGAGTGAAAGGAAAGATTATTTATAATAATGCTGGACCGAATGGCTACACCAGACTATCCAAACACCCTAGTCAGTGTCCACTGTTGCCCTACTGTATGCACAAACACGACACTGAAGGATTCCATGTATGCTAGGGAGCGGGGAAATAAAGGTGATTGGAAGGTGTGCAGGTGTATCAGGCCTAGGTGGTGCACTGCACATTCACGATCTCATTTAATCCCTGCAGAGCAGGAATTAGAGAGGAAGTGATGTTGCTGGGATGTGAAGCTAAAACACTTCACTCTTTTATGCCCCATGCTGCTCCCCCCCACCCCCCCCACCCCCGGTGCCAGCACTCGTCCCCTCATTGGGAGGCCATAATGATAGCTGCTGCTCTTATCGAGTACTTTGAAAGCTCTTGCTGAACCCTTTGTATATAGTAGCTCCTCAAATCATCAAAAACCTTCAAGGCAATGAGAAAACTTAGGTACGGAGAGGTTAACTTAACTTTCCCTAGGTGAGACTCTGCTAAATGGTGGGCCAAAATTCAAACTCAGGTCATTATGGCTGCAAAGCCCACGTCCTCACTCTCGAGGCTTAGTGAAGAGGGATGTGATTAAACTGTTTGGATTTGGTCCAAAGACCACACCAAAGGATCCTGAAGGCCGCAGGTTTCCTGCCTACATTTGCCACACGTTTGTAATCAACTGACCATGCTGTTCTCCCCTCTTACAACCATCTCCCTTCCTCTCCGTCTACCCATAAGCTCGTCTTCTTCACAGTCCGCTTTATTTCTGCAACACTGTTTTATGAGTGCACTTCTGTTTTCTGCCTGTCCTGGCTATAATTTTTCTTTGTATTGAGATTCTAAGCAACTTTCAGAACTTGAGCTCTCACTCCCCTTGTTATCCACAGCAACCAGGAAGTGAGGGTTATGTGGTAAAAGGTTGATTAAATACTACTGGAGTAGGATGAATGTTTGCAGAACAGAGGCCCCCCTTCCCCTGCCCTAACACCCAAAAGAGGAATTACTCAAGAGAAATAGAAATTACTTTTTCTCACACATACACATCTTCTAGTCTAAGTCTTTTCTGACCTCTAAATCTCACCAACTCTCAATTTTCATAGCTTATGGTGGAATACAAAATTCATTAAAAATGGAAATCATAAAATATTTACAAATTTTCATTTGGTCATTAATTTTCTTCCTCCTTACTTTGGAAGAAACTTTTAAAAAATGACTTCTCTCTCTACGCATGTGTATGCTTGACCTTGCTTTTGGTTAGGATTTTTTGCAACACACCGTAAGATGTTATGTTCCATGAAAGAAGAGATGGAAGGGTTTCTCTTGACCAGCGCTGTTCTTAGCGCCTGGCATATGTAGGCATTTTAAGTATACTCTAAGTTAATAAAGCCCAGATTGTTAATGGCCATCTCAGCAAGTACTAGGTTAGACAGGTAATACTGAGGTCCAGCTTCCCCCTTATAATTTCCAGGTGCTACATAAGCACCCAGAATTTAGTTGGAACCTGAATAAAAAATGAAACCATCAACTGAAGTGAAATTGCTGCCACTCAGGCCAAAATATGTGGAGATCAAAGATAGAAATAGAAAGATAAAAGGAGATTGGTTGTAATTCTTGAACACAGAGATTGCGGATGGGAAAATCAAACCAACTACAGATACAGAGGAGAAATAAGAATTTTCTAGTTATCTAACTAGAAAATAAAAGAACAAAACAAAAGTTCTTAAGCTCCTAGTAATCTAGTAAGCCCTCGCTTCATTTTATTTATTTTTTAAAGTAAATTTATTTTATCTAAATTTATAAAATGTGAATAATATGTGTGATCACTTTTAAGTTAAAAAATGAATCCGGTATTTATTTAGTTGGATATAATTTATCAAGCCTAATTATATGTGCATCATCCTTTTCTTTGTGTTTTTTTTTTTAAGTATGATCAATTAATTTTGCACAAATAATCCTGGGGCAGATTAATAGTTGTCCCCCAAAATCTATTGTCTTACTCTTAGGCACTTCATCATTCAGCCAGAGACTACATTGCCCAGATTCATGGGCATAAGATGTGGTCATGTGATTTGTATCTCCACAGTGGAATGTGAGGGGAAGTGATACTCCACCTTCTATCTCATAAACTCAAGAGGAAATTGCGTGCCGTACGCCCTCTCTTTCCCTTCCTTTGAATGGAAACATGGATATGCCACATTTTAGTTTTAATTACGCAGACAAACATCGCTCCCCAGGAAAAGGCAAAGAGATAGGGAACCCAGACCCATGACTGACCTCAGAGAGCTAGATGGCTACATGAGAGAAACATAAACTCCTATCTTCTTTAAGTCACTGTATTTTGAAGTCTTTTTCAACACCTTAGTTTTTCCTATAATTAGATAAACAATGAAAGATTCATCGGTTTTCTCATGGGCTTGCTTAATCTTTGCGTTTCAAAGGCCTTTTCCTTTGAACCATCTAATCATGTTACCATCTTTGTTGATTCTTTCTTCCTCAGTTGTTAACTGATCTGAATCTGCCAGAGCCTCCTTTTTCATAAGCTTTAAATGCAATTCAAGCACTTCTCTAACTGTGCATCATTAACCTTGTTATCTTGACTCTCCTACAAGGTTTGCAATTTTACTCATTACTAAATTCATTTTGCATTCAAATGGACTTAGAAAAATGAGGAAAATGTCTTTGTGAGAACCAACTTCATTACTATCCAGTTCATTAGTGAATATTTCCTATTGTAAGAACTTTTACTTCTCTTTATGATCTAACTATAGGATCTTGGATAATGCTGCTTAAGTTCTAAGTCTTTATACTTGAGAACTTCAAAAGATTTTCGGAAAAGGTAAAGCTTGGTATGTCTATTCTTTTAGTGATTAACCTAGTTTTTTTAGCTTGCACACTTAACAAGCTCTAAACTCCATAAATATTTTTACCCTTCTCTCAAACATTGTAAGGAGCTTAGATTTAACTCTAATCAGTATCATACCCTAAACTTAAGTGCTACAGCTATATAGTATTTTGGTTCTATTTTGTTTTGATTTTTCCCACCAATTTGGGAAATTATAATTATTTTATAGTCAATGTTTGTTTATATTTAATCACATATTTTCTCACCATTTCTTCTGGCATCTCAGATTTTTCATTCATGCTCAGACACCTGAGAGGACTGGTTTCTAGTTATAAATTCTCAGGGGAGATTTTTCTTCCCTACCACTCAACACTAAGATCAAGGCAGGTGGGATTCCTTATTGTTCCATTCTACAGAACAGATTTCTCTTGAGTTTAACTTGAAACTGAAGACATAGCTCTTTGGTATCCCAGTGTTATTAGATCCCCACCTTAGACAAATATTAGGCTTTATCTTGTCTTCTAAGTCCTATGCATCCATCAAAACAAAATTTCAAGGTCACCAAGATTAGTCAGATACTTTCAGACGATACCGGCTTTAATCTAAGCTCATTTGCTCTCAAGGTTCCCACTCTCACTTAGTTTTCAACGTCTATGGATACCTTCCTTTCTTGCTGGTTCAAGGATGGAACTTTTAAAATATTCTACATATGCTATCTATTTTTCATTTTTAATTTCAGAATATTATGGGGAGATAAACACTTTTATTCCATAAATTGCTTTTGTAAGGTTTGAGACAAAAGTTATAAGTATCCCCATCATCCAGATATTGTGCATTATACCCGTTAAGTGTGGATTTACCCATCTCCTCCTACCCCCTCCTGCTGGATTTCTGATAAGTGTTATATTTATATGCACATGTAAATGTTGACCAATTAGTTCCAATTAAATAGTGAGCACATGGGTGTTTGTTTTTCCATTCTCGCGGTACTTCACTTAAAAGAATGAGCTCTATTTCCATCCAGATTAGTACAAAAGGTATGAGGAGGGTACTTTTGGGGTTTTTTGGTCTTGCTCTGTCGCCTGGGCTAATGTGAAATGGCATCATCATAGCTCACTGCAACTTCCAACTCCTGGGCCCCAATGACACTCATGTCTCAGCCCCCTGAATAGCTGAGACTACAGAGGCATGCCACTGCACCCAGCTAAGTTTTCTTTTTTATTTTTATTTTCTTATTCATTTATTTATTTTTAGTACAGATGGGGTTTTGCTCTTGCTCAGGCTGGTCTTGAACTACTGACCTCAAGTGATCCTCCCGCCTCAGCCTCCCAGAGTGTTAGGATTACTGGCATACGCCACTGTGCCTGGCCCGTATTCTATCCATTTCCTCGGTTGCTTTCAATAGGAGAATAACTCAGGATACCTAACCCTCCTGCTGCTGGAACTGGAAGTCTGTAATTCCTCATTTTGAATAATTAATATTTTCCTAAATAGGGAATCTTCCACAGTGTAATGACACTACCAATATTAGCTAATAATAATAATAATGTGAACACTACTATAAGCTGGGTACTATCAAACATGTTTTACTTATATAAAGTTATACAATCCTCAAAACACCACTACAGGGTCTAATCTGACTCCAGAGCTTAGATTAACACTACACGTTCTGTCTACAGGGGTTTGGACAACAAAGAAGATCCAATTCCGTATATATAAAAAGTAAATTATGCAACTCCTTCTTTAATGCAACCAGTGAAAACCCCAGAAACATGCCAGGAATTGTTTTTCTAGTGCTGGGAATAAGTCATACACAGCCTTAATGTGAGCTCTGTATTTGAAAAACTCACACCAGCTGCATAGCTGTCAACTAAGCCAACTTTCTCCAGACCAAGCTCTGCCTTAAATCTTGTATCATCATCCTATTTAGCATTAAGTAAAAAGCTTTACCCAGATAAGCCTAAAGTCATCTTTTCTCAACAATCCCTCATCTGGGCTAATTTTCTTTCTTTTTGTTTTGTTTTGGTTTGTCTGTTTTTGGCTGGGGCTGGGTTTGAACCCACATGTCCGGCATATGGGGCCAGCACCCTACTCCTTTGAGCCACAGGCAGTGCCCTAATTTTTCTTTCTGTAAGGCAGCTCTACAGATAAACCAACCCATGTGTTCAGAACTGAAGAGAAACTAGGGCCAATACAATAAAAATTGGGCATAGAGGATATGAACCCTTGTAGTAAATCTGTTCTAAATGGAGGCTGTCTGGAGTTTTCTGTGCTTTCTAAATCTAGAAACTGGGACACATTTTGAGTGTAGTGGCAATAAGTGTAAACTCTGGAATCAATCTTATGGAGTTTGGATCAAGCTATTTGACTTTTGATAAGTCACGTATTTTTTTTTTTTTTTTGAGACAGAATCTCACTTTGTTGCCCTTGGTAGAGTACCATGGTGTCATAGCTCACAGCAACCTCAAACTCTTAGGCTCAAACAATTCTCTTGTCTCAGCCTCCTGAGTAGCTGGGACTATAGGCACCTGCCACAATGCCCAGCTTTATTTTTTTTTAAGAGATGAGGTCTCACCCTGGCTCAGTGTGGTCTCAAACCTGCAAGCTCAAGCAATCCACATGCCCTGGCCTCCCAGAGTGCTAGGATTACAAGCATGAGCCACCGCACCCAGTCTTAATCTTTCTAATCTTCAGGTCCATCAACTGTAATATGGGAATATAACTGTATTTATATCATAGAGTAATTTGCAGATCAGCAATTCCCAAACTTTTTTAAAATCTCAGGATATTTTTAAATGTCTGTTAGACCCATTTGCTCTAGAGTCTTGAGTCCCATATGCCTTTATTTTCTGCTTGGAAGATCTGTCCAGTTCTGTCATTAGGGCATTGAAGTCCTCTGATACTACTGTGTTGATGTTTATTGCTCTGTTTGGATCTAGTACAGTTTTCTTTATTAACTTGCGTGCACCTGTGTTAGATGCACAAATACTTAGAATTGTTATGGCTTCTTGTTAAATTGTTTCCTTTATGATCATATAATGATCATTTTCATCTTCCTTTACTTTTATTGCTTTGAATTCTACATTATCTGACAAGAATGGTTTTCTTTTGGTTTGCGTTTGCATGGAATATTGTTTTCCATCCTTTTACGTTGCGTCTGAGAGGATTAGATACATTTCTTGGAGACAGAAGATACTACTTGGCTTGTATTTTTTTTTATCCAATCAGCCAGACCATGTCTCTTGGGAGGGATGTTCAATCCATTCACATTTACTGAAAGAATTAATAAGTGGGATAGATTTCTGTCCATATAGTCTGAAGACTATATTTCATAGTGACCCTTCGCAATGAATCTCTCAGGAGTCCATTGAGCTTCTGGCATCTGGATGTCCAGATTTCCAGTAAGAACTTGGGAATTTTTCTCAAGTATTCCTTCCCTTGTGTATTTTCTTCTTCACTCTCTGGGATGAAGGTGTTATGTTAGGCCTCTTTACATAATTCCATATTTCTTGTAGGCTTTGCTTATTCTCTTATTTCCCTGTTCTTACTCTTTGACTGACTTGTTTAATTCGAAGGTGGTATCTTCTAGCTATTCTGCCTGATCTAGCCTATTCTTAAGGCTTTCCACCATGTTCTGTGTGTCCTTGAATGAATTTTTCACTTCCAGAATTTCTACTTGATTTTTTTCATAATTCAACTCCTTTAATACATTTTCCACTCATTTCCTGCATTATTTTTGTAGTTTGCGTTAGGTTTCTATTTTCTTTTGTGTTTCATTGAGCTTCCTTACAAACCAAATTCAAAATTCTTTATCCATCCTTTCAGTATTCTCATTTTGGTTGGTTTATATTGGTACAGAATTATGGTTTTCTTTTGGGGGTGTCCTCTCACTCTGATGTTTTTCATGTTTGCAATATTCTTTCACTGACTCCTTCTCATCTGGAGCAACTCTTATTTCTTATTTTGGGATTTTCTTTTGTTTAGATAATGGCATACCCTGCTTAACCTCTGAAACAGTGAGGGGTGCTTCTGGGTGAGATTTAACCTGTATGATTGAGTCAGTAAATGCTATAAAGGGCTTCAAATTGACCTCCTTGTTAGTAAATGGTGCTTGCCAGGAGGAACAAGCTGCAGAGTTGTTTTGGGGTCCTGTGACCAGTTCTAGTCCTTCAGAAGAAGTACTTGATTGTTCCAGGTGGTAGATGTGGTCCTGAGACTTTAGGTGAGTCCTTATTCTTTGCCACGGCAGAAGTAGGTGGGGAAGTGAGGCTGGGTGGGCTTGCCCTCAGACTCCACAGAAGTTGGTAAGGTGTCTGCTTTAGCAGGGGTCAAAGGTCTACTCCCAGCTTCTAGGCAAAGCCACCAGAGAGGTAGCTCACCCAACCCAACTGTAAAGTCTGTTTGGGGGGCCATCTGAGATTCACAATCTAGTAGTCTGTAGGACTCACTCCTTTCCAGCCCTTTCCTACTCCTTGGTTTCTTCCCACCATCTTCCAGTAGACAGGAGCTCAAGCAAGCCAAGCTTCCCTGTGACTGTGATGTAGCTGGGAGATTCCTGCCCAGGATTCTGGCCTGAGATAGAGCATAGCTGTCCTATGAGTAGGGGCACCCTGCAAGCATGCTGAGCTAGAACCCACATTGCACTCTCCCCCACAATCTGCCCATGTGGGCAGCTTCACCTTCTGAGACTAATTCACAAATCTCCCCTCTGTGACTCCCCCAGCAATGTGATCAAGAACTGGGGGTATGGTACTGGCCTGCATGCCTGTCCCCAGGTCCCCAAAGATCACCCTCTAACCATGTCAGGGAGAAACACACTAGTCCTAAGCTGCTCACACGTTCCCAAGCAGGTTCAATGTCCCTCCACTGGTGGATATGTCCCACTCTGATGGAGCAGCCAGGCAATCAGCACCAGGAAGGGCCAGCAGGCAGGGAGCTTATATTCTGAGCACCCCTCAGTCTGTTGCAGAACCCCTTAGAGGAAAGGTGTGAGCCCCAATTTCTGTGGAAGTCTTGTAGTGGTGTCTCAATTATCTCTTTCAGCAGCTGCAGATGGGAGTGTGGGAGGGGAGAAAGAGACTCTGGATGAAGGGAAGCTAGCATAGCATTCATACCCATCCCTCATTCTGGGAGCTTCCCACCCAAAATGCCCTGACACTGGAGTCATGCAGATCACTAGGGACCTCCTAGACTGCTGTGGCTCTTGCAGCCTGGGGTAGAATTGGAAAATGTCTGTGTGGAAAGGAGCAAGATGAAACCTGAGCAGCTGAAGTCCCCTGGGGAGGACAAAGACACACAGTGGGTAGTGAAGCAAAATGGCACTTGCCATCCTGGCTGGGGTCTGTGGAGACAGAAGGTGCCCCAGGTAGGCTGGAAGCCAGTGCCCTGTCCACAAAAAGTTCTCAGCTCACTGGCAGCAGCAGCCTCTGGGCTGCTGACTGATAAGAGACACAAAGGAGGGATAAACAAGCCACTCCACCTCCCCTTCTCACTGGACTCAAGTCTCTCAGGGGTTGATCTTAGCTGATCCATGCTCCTTTGTGTTCTGTTCCACAGCTCCTTCCCATGGAGTCTCCTGCAATTTCTGGCACCTCTCCCTCAGACCTATGCCCAATCTACGTTGTCTGTTCATTTTTTTCTCTTTCATATAAAACTTATTACTGAGATGCTCTAGCAATTGGTGCCCCTGGTCATCCATCTTGCCTCCAATCAGGATCTGTTTATACTCTTAAAAATTATTGAGAACTCTTCCTTTTCCTCACTCCCTCCTCCTTCTCTCTGCTCTCCTCTAAGAGCTTTTGTTTCTGTGTTATATGTATTGATATTTACCATAGCAAAATCAAAACTGAGGATTTTTAAAATATTTACTTTTCCATTTTAAAAATAAACCCTATTATATGTTAACTTTAACAAATTTCAACAAAAATAAGTATATTTTCTAAAATCTTAACAAGTAGAGTGTTATACTTCAATGTTTTTAAATGTTTGCCTTAATAAAGGCAACTGGATTCCCATAATAGCTGCATTCAACCTGTGTGGTGTGCTAGGCTGTTTTGGTTGATGTGTGTGAAGAAAATACTATAAATGACTACAAATGTATAGTTAAAAAGACAGAAGTATTTCAATGTCCTTTTCAGATAATTATACACCCACATTCAAGTACCTTCTTTTTAAAATTGTTTTAAAAGATCAGAATATTAGGGGGTACACATGTTTTGTTTATATATTTTATCTGAGCAAGTAGTTTCTTAAAGGTAACTTGCCAGGTAGAATCTAAAACTATACCAATGAACTTATAATGTTACATTAAGGTTCATTGGAACATATTGCATGTTGGAAAGATCTTTCAATACATAAATTTACTGCGCATTACATTGGCCATTTTAAAAATATTGGTTAACCAAGTTATACAGATCTTCAAACACTGACCCATTGCATCATGGAATACCAAAAACAACAACAACAAAAGCACTCACAGGGCCAAAGCAAAGTCAGAGTGGGGAAATAGATTTCCATTTGGTGGGGGGGGGGGGATTTTCCTCAGAATGTAGTTGCAGGAAAAAACAGGACCGTTAATTTAATACACTACAAATTATACCCAAGATCATGTCTACCGCTAATAAAAATTATAACGTATTTTAAGTTAAAAGGATTACCTGTGAGGTCTTCTAAGACATTAAGGCCCTTGTTTATTTATACAATTTTTTCAAGTTCACTTGGGCCAATGAAAGGAAAGAAAGAGAAACAGGGAAGGGCAGTGAGAACATTATGGGAATGAGAAGAAAGAGTGGCATGGGGTGGTGAGGGGTATGAAGAAAGAAAGAGGAGGAGAAGGGAGGAGAGGAAATGAAAGAGAACAGGGAGGGTAAGAGGATGAGGAAGGAAAAGAAGGGAAGGAAGAAATTAGTGACCAAATTTATTCTTGGGGGTCCCCATCAAAATGTAACTAAACAAAGTTGTTAGAGGGCCATTAGACGAAAATGTAGCTCTTTCTTAAGATCTAGGTTTATACAGATATCTGGGGCAGTGCCTGTGGTTCATTGAGTAGGGCGCTGGCCCCATACACCGGGGGTGGTGGGTTCAAACACAGCCCTGGCCAAACTGCAACACCTGCCAGGCATTGTGGTAGGTGCCTGTAGTCCCAGCTACTCGGGAGGCTGAGGCAAAGGAATTGCCAAAGCCCAAGAGCTGGAGGTTGCTGTGAGCTATGATACCACAGCACTATACCGACGACGATAAAGTGAGACTCTGTCTCTTGGGGAAAAAAAAAAAAAAGATATCTGTTATGATTCCACCAAGAAAAAGCTGGATGGGAACTATGGTTTATTTACTATAAAACATGTTTATTTTAAACTTGTCAATTTTTATTATAGAAAAAACCAAATTTCTTAGAGGATTGCCCATGAAATAACACTTTTATTTAAATTATTTGACTTATTTTCTACCATGATTTCAGGTCATGTTTATTAACTTTGCCTCATATTTCCACATTTGCTTATTGGTGTTGGTACTTTCAGAATATTAGTCTTTGATTTGATATTAAGTTTGACAAGGATCTTACAGTGTTTCCAGCATTTCGTTCTGTTATTTTCATCTTGCATACATTTCCTTTATTTTTATATATCTTCTTTATTATGTTTTTTACAATATAATTTTAGACCTAGAAACAAAGAAATTTTTGAAGTGGTCACCCAATTTAGCAAGAAAGAAAAAAATGTCTTTACTTCTATTAAAGTGCTGTTATGACAAAGGTTAAAGAGATATTTATAACTAAAGAGGTAGAAAGCTACTTAACTTCCAGAAAACAGGCAAGAAGCTGAAACCAGAATGATTAATATTTTCCATCTGTTGAGCCTCTAAACTCTGAAACAGGCTTAACCAATTAGTGTTTGGAGACAAGTGAAGTGTAGGAGGTTAGAGCACAAACAAAGACCCAAGTGTCTGGCTTCTGGCCCCAGCTCTGCTACTGGTTACCTAGACAGGTGGCCTAACCTCCCTATCCTTCTCTTGCCTTATCCATAACAGAAGGAGAGCAGGAATTCCAAGACCCCTAAGCTTTCTCCAAGAAATCATGTCTTAGAAAATATTCTTCGTCACTTTTCGTTAAGTTCTTTTCTTCCCCCTCTCAATAACCCATGAAAAGTATTAGGTACTTATCAGATACCAAGTTAATTATCTCTCAGTGGTACAGATCCCAAAGTAGCCATTACGTGGACATGGTAAAGGAATCTTTTATTCCCAGGGAAAGAAAAATCCAAAGTCCTGAATGAATTTTATGTGACAGGCACTGTGCTAGGTGTATTGTGGGTATTATGCTATTTATTCGGTAATCCTTTGAGGGATATGTCACTACCTTTTTAACAGAAAAAAAAAATGCAACAGGCTCAGAGGTATTAACTAAATTATCCAAAGTCACTACGTCATCAATTTAATAATATGAATAAATATTCATTGACACCTGCTCCATAAAAAAAGAGCACTTACATGAAAAAAACACCAAGCAAATAAAACAACAGGCCATTTTAAGGACCATGAAGAAAACTAAGCAGGTCAGAAACCAAGAGACTTGCATAATATGAGGGAGACATTTAGGCAAAAATTTGGAGAAAAGGAACAGCAAGCATAACAACCCTGAGATAGAAACACAGCCAGTAAATAATGAAGCTAGAACTTAAAATCCAGTCTGACATGTAATTTTGCATCTTTTTATAATGCTCAAAAAACCAAGGTACATTTAATTTATTTCTATGGAACTGGATGTGCAGATAAAAAAAAATCTCAATATCTTCAGCAAAAACCAAATTTGTACAAAGACAGTAGTCTCAAAAAGGAAGCTACAAGGGATTTAGGTTTGTCCCAGAATGGACTGTAGAGAAAGCCTGTAGAAGTGCCTTCTCTTAAAAAAACCTCAAAGCATAGACTTGTGTAAGGTGTGGGAGAGTAAAAGTGTGCTCCAGCCCTTGTGACTTTGAGGCTCATAAATAAGTAGCAAAATTCATCTTTTCCAGAAACCTTCTGATTGAAAAGAATGCAAAGAAAAGGGTAAAGTATTACATACTCTGTGACCAGAACAGGGCTACTAGACTTCCTTGCCTTTTAACTTCTAGTTTTAGAATCAGAGAATCATGTCATTCTAAGTGGAAAAAGAACTTTTTCCAGTGATACATCCCATTGAAATCCATCCACTGTGGTGGTAGGATCAATTTGCTACATTGCTCAGTGATTTCTGAAGCCATCTGCTCAAGTCCATGTCTGCAAAACTGTTGGCCAGCTCCCAAGTACAATGGACAAACACTGGTCACTTCCTTCCCTGTGAGTCACCCTCCCTTAATGTACACAGCTATCCCCCTCTCTTGCCTTTTCCCTCCAGGCCCAGCCGTGGAACTTTCTCTGTTGATCCTCACTCTGCAGCTCTTCTCCCAGCTTACTTTGTTCTGTAATGTTATCATCCTTCCTGAGCCCGAATGATTTGTTTCTTACTCACATCCTCTTTTCTAGACTGCCCTCACATTCCCCTGTGCTCAAGAACTTCTCCTTTCCAGGCATTTTTATCCCATTTACCTTTGTCGAGGGGACTGACAGATTCTGCACAATAACTAGAATGACGTGATCCTGAAAGAAGAACCTGGATCCCAGGAAAGAGGAAGGCTGAGGTGGCCAACTGAGGACCTGTTATGTTGCCTCACCTGGCAGCACCTTCATTTACATAAAACACAGACTGACTTGTTGGGATAATTGCAGACACCATTGATGCACATATTTTTCTGCTGAAAAGCCATTGCTTTCCTATGATATTCAAATTCAGATTAGGAACCATCATTACAATCCATCAGAGATGATAATCTGACCAACCATCCATCGTCCAGCCCCTGTGTACACTATAGTCACTTTTAAGTATTTCTATCAGGGGAATTCAGCTTCAGCAAACCCAATGGTCATCACCTTCATCACCTTTCTAGAGATTCAATGTCATCTATGGATTGCACTGCAAAAAAATGTCTTCTTTACAGAGATTTTCAAATCTGGCCTCTGGCACTCAGTTCCTTTATATCGGTGGGTTGAAAGCTCAGAATTCTCAGCCACGGTGTTTTCTGAGGAGCTCTTTATGCAGATCAGGTATTTGCAAAAGGAGGAAATGGTGCAGGTTTCAGTGGTGAAATGGGGAGGGAGGCAGAAGAGGGTAGAAGAGCTAGAGAGACATTAAGGAATGTCTTAAATCTGCACCCCCAAGTTTAATGCAACACTACTCAGGATAGCTGACATACCAATCAATCTAGGCATCCAACAACAGATGAGTGGATAAAGAAAATATGGCACCTATATATATATATATATATACATATATGTATACACACACATACATTCACACCATGGAATGCTATTTGGCCATAAAAAATTAGATGAAATCTGTCATTTGCAGCAACATAGATGAAGCTGGAAGACATTATGTCAAGAGAAACAAGGCAGGAACAGAAAGTTAAACCGCACGTTCTCACTCCTATGTGCAAGGTTTAACAAAGTTGATCTTGGCTGGGCACAGTGACTCACACCTATAATCCTAGTACTCTGGGTATCCAATTTGGAAGGATTGCTTGAGGCCAGGAGTTTGAGACCATTCTGAGCAATAGTGAGACCTTGTCTCCACAAAAACTAGAAAAAAAAATAGCAGGAGACACTAGTACATATAGCGAGTACCTACAACCCCAGCTGCTTGGGAGGCTGAGGCAGGAGCATGGCTTGACCCTAAGAGTTTGAGATTGCAGTGAACTGTGATGACATCATTGCATTCCTGCCCAGGCAACAAAGACTTTGACTCAAAAAAAAAAAAAAAAAAAGTTGACCTCATAGAAAGTAAAACAGGATACTAGCGGCTAGGAAGAGTAGGGGCAAAGGGTATGGGGAGAGATTTATTAAAGGGTACAAAATTACAGCTAGATTAAAGGAATAAATTCTGTAGCACTATAGAATATGTTCTTTAGCACTATAGAATGACAACAGTTAATAATACCATGTTTCCCCAAACATAAGACCTACCCAAAAAATAAGCCCTTGCAGGATTTCTATACATTTGTTAAATATAAGCCCTACCCCAATAATAAGACCTAGTGATATGACCTGCATAGCCACGCCATCCATTTTGGCATGGAGTAAGACATCCTCTGAAAATAAGCCCTACTACGTCTTCTTGAGAAAAAATATAAGACAGTGTCTTATTTTAAGCGAAACATAGTATATTTCAAAAAGCTAGGAGGAGTTCCCAACATAAAGAGGTGATAAATGTTTGATACTGGATATCTAATTACCCTGAACATTGTACATTATATGTATCACAATATCACTATGTACACCATAAATATGTATAATATGTGTCAATTAAAAAGTACTAAAATTTTTTTAAATACAAAGAGAAAAAAAAGTTTTAACACACAGAAAAATCACTCAATTTTTGTGACCATAAATGGATTAACCTATATATAATTTGACAGGGCAAAGGGGCTCAACACAGCAAGACCATTTTTCTACAAAAAATAAAAACAATTCTCTGGGAGTAATAATGTGCACCTATAGTCCTAGCTACTACTCTGAAGGCTGAGGCAGGAGGATCACTTGAGGTCAGGAGTTTGAGGTTGAAGTGAGCTGTGATCGCACCATTGCACTCCAGCCTGGGTGATAGAGCAAGACCTTGTCCCAGAAAAAAAAAGGGGGAGAGTTACATATAATCTGATTTTCCCAACTATGGAAGCATAAAACAGTGGTAGGTTATGGGATTCATGCACCCAGGTTCCAGCCCCAGTTTTGCTGTTGACTATATATGTGACATGCTACAAAGCAGGTAATGTCT
>CAUYQV010074253.1:0-31135 GCA_963574575.1 Galagoides demidoff | reverse complement strand
ACTCCTGGGCTCAAGCGAGTCTCCTGCCTCTGCCTCCCAAGTAGCTGGGACCACAGGCACCCGCCACAACGCCCGGCCATTTTTTGGTTGCAGCCATCATTGTTGTTTGGTGGGCCCGGGCTGGGGATTTGAACCCGCCACCTTAGATGTACGTGGCTGGTGCCTTAGCCGATTGAGCCACAGACGCCGAGCCCCTTCTCTGCAGTTTTCTTTTCACTTTGGCTTTTCTCTTGCAATTTTTCTGATATTACTGATTAAAATTTAATATTAAAATCAAATGCAAGTTTCTTGAACGGACTTGATTTTTCTCTTTTGTCTTGTCCCTTTTTGTTGTTACTCCTCTTAATTTAATAAAACCCACAGTGTGACCAAATTACAATGAGCCCCACCCCAGTCTCTTGAGTCTTTGATTTCCTCAGGCGTTTCTGGGACTTTGAGAGCTGTCTGAATTGTGTCATTAGCGTTGAGGGAATTTCTTCAATATTACAGGAGAACACTCGGCGTTTGTATAGCTGTCCATACTCGTAGCCCTGGAAAGCGGCTCAGGAGCTTCGCTTCTTGTTTGGAGAGACGCTTCAGCTGTGTGTTTGGCTGTGCTTCCCACTGAGCCTTCTGCCTCGCTGTGCAGTTCTCTTTATCTTGCTGTCTTTTACTGCCCCCTGGTTCCGTTTTTAACCTTCTGTTCTCAGTTCTTTATTTGGTGGGTCATTATCTATTCTTTTGATTTTGATTTTGTATCTTTATGGGGAAACTCTGGAATCTCCTCAGTTTAGCCCCTTGTTTCCAGTTCTATCTCGAATCTTTCCTCCCTTGGCTGCCATGGAGTTACCTCACATACTCTGTTGTCCCTAAGAACTAATTTCTCTGGTGATTTCATTTTTACAGGAGTATCATCATATTCCCAACCTGGAAACATTAGTAATTTCCTTCCTTCTTTCTTTTTTTTTTTTTTTTTTTTGAGACAGAGTCTCAAGGTGTCGCCCTGGGTAGAGTACCATGGCGTCATAGCTCAGAGCAACCTCAAACTCTTGGACTTAAGCAATTCTCTTGCCTTAGTCTCTCAAGTAGCTGGGACTACAGGTGCCTGCTACAACACCTGGCTATTTTGTTGTTGTTGTTGTTGTTGCAGTTGTGAATGTTTTAGCTGGCCTGGGCTGAGTTGAACCTGCCAACCTTGGTGTACATGGCCGACGCCATACCCACTCAGCTACGGGCACTGCCAACAGTAGTAATTTTTGACTGTCCTTCCTTCCTTTCCATTGTCCTCTTATTTTTTTCTTTCATTCTTCCACTGCCCCTGCCCTGGGCCTCCATAACCTTCCTGCTTGGTTTGGGGACAGTGCTTTGGACACTTTCATTGCTTCCCTTCAGCCCTCCGTACGCTACTCCTGCATCCTGTTCACTCCTGTCAGCTGTTCCTCTGTTGGCCACCATGTGAATCCTGATTGCCCCGCCCTTTTCCAGTCCTTCTTGGCCAGGTGTCTTCTACTTCCTCACTTTGGTTTCTTTTCGGCTCTCTCCTGGCCCTAGACATGCAGATCTTCTCATACCCTACTTAGTGCAAGGTGCTTGCTCTCACCTCCACGCTGCTCCTCCTAAACCTTCCCTTTCATTCATTCCTTCCCCTAGTCCTGCTTCCCTAAGTTCTGTTACCAGCTGAGAGTAGTTCGTCTACCTGAACGTCATCTTGACCTTGGGCAGTACTAGTGATGATACCACGGACAGGTTTGAATATACAGACTCATCTTATCAGATCTTAGGAAGGATCAACAAATGTCAGGTGTTTTCAGAACAAAAATGAAACAACCAAACCTGTGTGTCATTACTTTTTTCTGAAAAGCAAATTAAGTCCAAACAAAGAATGTTTGAAGTCTTTGAAGTAAGCCAGCTTAAGTGCAAAGGAGAATATTGGAAGGTCAGAGAGGACTTGGAATCATCCTTTGAGGGACTTAACACCAACATAAAGAGGTCTTTTAAATATTAAATCATTTCAAGAGAAGCAATTCTACACAAAGACATGGAAATTAAACCTTTTGCTGAATGATCCTTGGATCAACTGATAAAACAAAGAGAATCATAAAATTCCTTGATCTCGACAAAGGGGACATAAGCTGTCAAAAATTATGGGATGCAGCAAAACTAGGAAGCTGCATGCAGTAAATGGAGCTGGGAAAAGTGGATAACCCTGTGCAGAAGAGTGAAACGGACCCCTACCTCTTACCATGTACAAAAATTAATGCAAGATGGATAAAAGACTTAAATAGTATATAAGGCTTGAAACCATCACATTTTGGAGGAGTGTGTAGGAAAAACTCTTCTGGGCATTGGCCTAGGCAAAGGATTTATAACTAAGACTGCAAAAGGAAATACAGCAGAAAAAAATTAAATAGATGGGACATAATTAGAAAGTTTCTGTACACAGGCCGCATCTGTGGCTCAGTGGTTAAGGCGCTGGCCCCATATACTGAGGTGGCTGGTTCAAACCCAGCCACTGCCAAACTACAACCAAAAAATAGCCGGGCATTGTGGTGGGCGCCTGTAGTCCCAGCTACTCGGGAGGCTGAGACAAGAGAGTCGCCTAAGCCCAGGAGTTGGAGGTTGCTGTGAGCTGTGACGCCATGGCACTCAACCCAGGGTGACAGAGTGATACTCTGTCTCAAAAAAAAAAAAAAAAGAGGGCAGCGCCTGCGGGCTTGGTGAGTAGGGTGCTAGCCCCATATACTGGAGGTGGCAGGTTCAAACCCAGCCCTGGCCAAAAACTGCCAAAAAAAAAAAAAAAAGGTTTCTTACAGCAAAGGAGATAATAATTGACAGAGCAAATGGATAATTTACAGAACAGGGAGAAAATATTCACAAACAACATCCAACAAAGGGCTAAGATCCAGAATCTACAAAGAATTCAAACAAATCATCAAGAAAGAGAAATGAACAGCCCTGTTAAAAAGTGGGCAAAAGGGGCAAAAAACATAAAAGTTTAAAAAAAAATAGAGAAATGACCTACAAACTTGAAAAAGTGTTTAATAAGCACTAATCATGAGAATGCAAATTAGAACCATGATGAGATGAGATACCACTTCACCCTCCTTCCCCAGGATGACTATTATTAAAAAGTCAAAAAACAATACATGCTGGCATGGATGCAGAGAGAAAGGAATGCTTATAACACTGTCAGTGGGGATGCAAATTGGTACAACTTCTATGGAAAACAGTACAGAAATTTCCTCAAAGAAATCAAAATGCACTTATCATTCAGTCCAGCCTTCCACGACTGGGTCTATGTCCAAGGCAAAGAAGTCATTTTGTCAAAAAGACACCTGCACTCTAATGTTTATGGAAGCACAGTTGACAGTTGCAAAGATGTGGAATCAGCCCATCAATTCATGAGTGGTTTAAGAAAATGTGGTATATGTATACCATGGAGTATTACTTAGCCATCAAAAGGAATGAAATAATGTCTTTTGTAGCAACTTGGATGGAACTGGAGACCATTATCCTAAGCAAAGCATCTCAGGAGTGGGCAAACAAACTCCACATATACTCTGTAATAACTGGGAGCTAAGTGATGGGCGCACACATGGATACAAAGAGATGACAGGCAATTGGAATCCAAGAAAGAAGGAGGGTTTACTTGGGAGATGGGTTAAAAACTGCAGTCTGAAGCTCAGCAGGGCTCCCTTCCCAGCCTTGTGATGGTGGGGAAGTTACTATTCTGCTCCTCTATGTGAAAGAAGGATGAGGGGCTCAGCACCCGTAGCACAGTGGTTATGGCACTGGCCACATACACCCAGGCTGGTGAGTTCAAGCCCGGCCTGGGCCAGCTAAACACTGACAACTGTAACAAAAAAAATAGCCGGGCATTGTGGCAGGCACCTGTAGTCCCAGCCACTTGGGAGGCTGAGGCAGAAGAATCACTAAAGCCCAAGAGTTTGAGGTTGCTATGAGCTGTGACTCCATGGCACTCTACCGAGGACATACAGAGTGAGACTCTGTCTCAAGGAAAAAAAATATGGATGATAATACCTACCTCACAGCCTTGTGTAGAGGATTATGGGAGTTAATTCTTGTAAACCCCTTAAACTGTGGCTGCCACAGAGTTAAATGCTTCCTGAGTTGTTCCTGTTGTTATGTGTCCCTGACAGGACTGGGAAAGGGTGACTTGGTCACAGTTTCAGGGACTCTGTAGGCTGCATACCTGTTTTCATACTGACCTGTCCTCAGTGACTTTTTCAGTTTGGTTTATCCACTTGTTCATTAACAACACTGGTTCTCAACCCATGGGTAATGACTCCTTTGTAACAATGGAAATACATCCTGCATATCAGATATTTACATTATGATTCATAACAGTAGCAAAATTACAGTTATGAAGTAGCAACATAAATAATTTCATGGTTGGGGGTCACCACAACATGAGGACCTGTATTAAAGGGTCATGGCATTAGGAGGCCTTGGGAAGGTTGAGAACCACTCGTTAACAAGTATCCTTGACATTGTTTATAGTCTTCAGGATCCTAAAAGGACAGATAGTCTGTAGGTGTTGGAGGGTAGATTCTGAAAAGTTCTCTAGTGAGGCATCGTGGGGCTGAGGTTCTTAGGGTGCATCTGGATTTATGAACAATCTGTACATAAAACATCTTGTTTCATCAGAAGTTTGAAACACATTTTTATGTAGACTCTGTTCCCTAAGAGAGCCTGGTGTGTGCTTTTCCAGATCAGAAATTCTAGATGTCATTTAGAACAGTCTCTTCTGAACTTGCCCTGCTTGGCTTTTTTCAGAGATGTGTGCCTTGAATCTTTGGACTTCAGGGAGGGGGAAGAAGTGGTTAGTCAGCAATTGTTTATTCAATTTGGTGATATGTGGTGCGTGAATGGGATAAGCAAGCAATGTAAATTGTCAAAACTTCAGAATAAGACATCTTATTTATTTATTTATTTATTTATTTCAGACAGAGCCTCAAGATGTCCCCCTGGGTAGAGTGCTGTGGCATCAAAGCTCACAGCAACCTCCAACTCCTAGGCTCAAGTGAGTCTCCTGCCTCAGCCTCCCAAGTAGCTGGGACCACAGGCGCCTGCTACAATGCCTGGCCATTTTTTGGTTGCAGCCGTTACAGTTGTTTGGCAGCCCGGGCTGGATTCGAACCTGCCATCTTAGGTGTATGTGGCTGGTGCCTTAGCCACTTGAGCCACAGGTGCTGAGCCCCATTTTTTTCTTTTATTATATTAAAGATGCCTTTAATAAAATATCTGTTAATAAAGTCTTGTCTTATGTTCCTGTGAAAGTAGAATAGATGTGCTTAGAGGGGCACTAAATCATTTGCCTATTTTATTCTTGAAATTCCCATTGTTAAAATTAGGTAATTGTATGAAGTTATTTTGTTATTGTTTCTATGAAGTTTTTGTAATAATAGAAATATATTCTTGCTAGGGCTAATTCATTATCCCTTTGGTAGACAGGATAAAGGATAGAGGGCAAAGCAGATTTATTATTAATATTACTATTATTTAAGTGTGAAAAAGTCATGAGTACAGGTTGTGATTATGGCCTATGGGGGAGGGTTTAGAGGGCTGTGAGGAGGGAGGTTGGGGACCAGGAGGACAGATTCATTGCTCTGTTTTCTAAATTTCTGATGCCAGCATATATCTGTTCAAATAAATGCAGAGGAAAGATTAACATTTTGTTGTCAAGTTATTATGCCTCCTGATTCTTTATATTGAAGCTGTTTCTATACCCTAGCCACTGACACATGAAGATAAAACTGAGTGTCTTGCAGCCCCAGTTTTCTTACATGTGAAAGGGGACTATTAGTGTCTACCTTGCAGGATTTTTGTAAGATTTCGGTAAGGGGATACATGGAAGGACCCTTGCTGGACGTTGTATGTCTTCATCAAGTGCCTTTTCCTGTCTTGTCTCTGAACTTGGTCCTTTAAATTTTAGTACTTTAATTGTATATATTACTCTTCTTTATGTTTGTGAATCTTGCTTCCCACTATACTGTTAATTTTTTTGAGGGCAGATAACATTTCCTTTTCTTGCTCTACAGCAGGCGTCCTCAAACTACGGCCCACGGGCCACATGTGGCCCCCAAGGACATTTATCCAGCCTGCGAGGGGTTTTGCTGCTGCTGCCTGTCCTGCTTGGCAGATGACTCGTCCTGGGGCCCACAGTCCAGCCCTCCAATGGTCTGAGGGACAGTGAACTGGCCCCCTGTTTAAAAAGTTTGAGGACCCCTGCTCTACAGTATATGCTTTTTTTTTTTTTGAGACAGAGTTTCATTCTGTTGCCTTGGGTAGAATGGGTGGTTTCATAGCTCATAGCAACCTTGAAGGTTGGGCTCAAGTGATCCTTTTGTCTCAGTTTTTCATTTTTGATAGAGGTGGCGTTTTGCTCTTGTTCAGGCTGGTCTTGTACTCATGAGTTTAAGCAGTACCCCCACATCAGCCTCCCAGAGTGCTAAGATTACAGGTGTGAGCCACCAGTCCTGGCCTATTGTATATGCTCTGATAATACTTTGCACCTTTTAAAATATTTATTTATGTGACCATTTAATTAGGGTTTTTTCCCCATTTGGTTCTGTAAGCTTCATGAAGACTAGAATCTTGTTTTACTCAAGTGTATATCTAAGGCCTAGACTAGTGCCTGGCATATAAAAAGTGTTGTATAAATATTTGTGGAATGAATGAATAATTATTAAGCTAACTAAACATGTTGGATTCCAAATGAATACTTACTCTGGTAATGTTGAAACTGTGCATCATATTCCTTACAAACCTAACCTGAAGCTCCTATGAGGCTATTAAAAGTTTGCAGAATTTTAGCTAAGACATTAGTTCTTTAAATAACGGGCTGTATGGAAAAAAAAAGGTTTATTAAATACTTCAAAGCAGTTCAGTATTTTAGTGAGAGGTCAGTAATGTTTGTTTTGAATCTGTAGTTATAAAGAACTCTTTTTTTTTTTTTTTTCCAGCTCTGGGTAGAGTGCCATGGTGTCACTGCTCACAGCAAACTTCTCTTGCCTCAGCCTCCTGAGTAGCTGGGACTATAGGCACCTGCCACAACGCTCGGCTATTTTTTTTTTTTTTTTTTGTTGTTGTTGTTGTTGCAGTTTGGCAGGGGCTGGGTTTGAACCCACCACCCTCGGTATATGGACCTGGCGCCCTAACCGCTGATCCACAGGCATCACCCATAAAGAATTCGGTTACTATTATTACTTTTAGTACTTACAAGTATTAACATCTGTGACTATTATAATTTAAAATTTAGATTTGTAGGACAAAGCTGTCAAACATTGCTTATTTCCTTCCATTGCAAACTTTACAAATCTTATTACATCAGAGAGTAAGTGGTGCTGTTTGAGCCCTGGGTGTGTCCTAGTATTGGCAGTGCGTCCACATTGTTGAACTCTTTTTTTTTGAGACGGAGCCTCAGGCTATCCCCCTGGGTAGAGTGCCATGGCATCACAGCTCATAGCAACTCCAACTCCTGGGCTCAAGGGAGTCTCCCGCCTCCGCCTCCCAAGTAGCTGGGACCACAGGCGCCCGCCACAACACCCGGCCATTTTTTGGTTGCAGCCATCATTGTTGTTTGGTGGGCCCGGGCTGGGGATTCGAACCCGCCACCTTAGGTGTATGAAGGCACCGATTGAGCCACAGGCCCGGAGCCACATTGTTGAACTCTTGCTTCCCTGCCCCCCAAACTCTCAGTTTGTCATTCATTCATCCCAACGCAACTCCCTACCCTGCAGGGTTTGACACATGCTGATGTGGTCCTGACAGCTGAGTCATCTTGCCTACTGAGTCAGCATCTTCACCTTTCCTCTAATCAAGTTACAACTTTATTTTGAAGTAATCTCACTGGATATTAGAAGGTCAAGCGCAATATTATTTTCTTCAAATATGGCTTGACACAAGTTGACAGAGGAAAAAAAGGAAAAAAATGTATGTATCAGCAATTTATATTGTTCATTTCTTAAAATTTTTTTTAAAGATCTGATTTATTAAGCATTTTTCATATTCTAGGCATTCATTGTATGAAACATTTTATGTAGTATATTATCTCATAAAACTCTGGAGCTTTCACTGTGGCAGAGCTACTATTCTTACTCATTTTGCAAAAGATACTAAAGAGTCAGCAGTGCTTTTTTTTATTTGGAGACAGAGTCTTACTATGGCACTCTCTGAGTGCTGTGACATCACAGCCCACAGCAACCTCAAACTCTTGGGCTTAAGCAATTCTCTTGCCTCAGCCTCCCAAGTAGCTGGAACTACAGGTGCTTGCCACAACGCCTGGCTCTTTTTTTGTTGTACTTGTTGTTGTTTAGCAGGCCCAGGCTGGGTTCGAACCCGCCAGCCCAGGTGTATGTAGCCAGTGCCCTAACTGCTGAGCTACAGGCACTGAGCCTCAGCAGTGCTTTTTAACAAGAATATTTAGCATCTAACATTTATTGAGCATCAAATGTGTTCCAGACAATCTTCTATGTGTTTTTATTTTTATATACTCAGCTCTTTAGTCAATTATGTGAAGTATGTGCTATTATTGTACCCTTATTTACATAATGAGGAAACTAAGGCCCAAAGACTCACCTAAGGTTTCCCAGGTAGGAAATGGCCAAGCCAACCATGGCATCCTGGCTGCCCCTGCAGCCCATTGTCTTAAATGTTACACTGCACCACCCCAAATTTCCCGGCTGCTGCTTGGTGGAGCCTAATTGGAACCTAGGCCCTGATTTCAAAGTTCACGTGCGTGTGGTCCAAAGCTATTGGGAAGAATGCAAAGGGGGTTACAGTTTTTTTCACATTCCAAATTATTCTGAAAGAAATCTAATTCATTTGATGTTGTAAATGTCTCTGTGATGTTTTTTCAGAATTATAACTGATGTACTTGAGTTAATAGACTTAGTTGCAGAGCTTAGTTTTAATTTTATTTTACTTATTAAGGCCAACTCTTTTATTTCTTGTATTTGGTCTGGTTCCATAGTGGAAGGTAGGGGAATTACAATGTATTTCTGAAAGAGAAAGCCATTTTCAATATGACTGAAGAGAAAATGTTTGTACTACCTAGTGGCATGTTAAGCTGAGCTCCAGGGTACAATTTTGGACATGGAAGGCTGACTTACATCAAGATTCAGGAAAAGGCTGTGCCTAGAACTGCATTGTAAGCATGTGAATCTTCAGGCTTTGGGAACTCCCTATCCTTGAAACGGATGTTTTGTGGCCAGGAAACCAGGAGCAAAGAGGGAGATGTTGTAAATATCCCAGCTGAAGCTGGTATCAGAATCATTTTATTCAGTGCTTTAAAATGTTTTTCCATTCTGAAATGCTAAGCTTTCCAGACATGTTCTTTGTCTGTTTTAAAATCTTAGTGTTTCTGTGCTCTAAGTTTTGATACTGGGATATTGGAGCCACCATGCAGCCATACATACGTAAGTGCACAGGCTTAAGTTTCTCTTTGTTGTTTTATCGTGAATAGTACTGTTCTTATACACACGAAGACATAATGCTTAAAATGGATTTCATTTTCCTTAGTATGATATTTCAAATTTGAATTTTTTATTTTTTCAACTCTTATGTGTGGGCTTACATTTGTATTCAATTTATATTTAATTAAGTGATGTGCTTTGTATGAAGTATAGGAGAGCCCTATAATTAGGGGCTGTGCTACATGCTGTCACTGGATTTTATTGCCCAGATTGTGGCTTTAATTATATATGTACACTCTTTATTACTCTTGGGATTAGAAGCCATTCTCCTGCATTTACTTAGTCCTATGTCAATCTCAGGAGCTTAAGGTCTCAAATTTAAACTCCCAACTCAGGTTCAAAAATAGCATCTCTAAGCTGGCTTCTACATTGGATTGACTCTTTTTTTGGTATTTTAAATCTTTTTCAAAAAAAGTTTAAGGATGTCTTTGGTATCAACGATAAATTGTGAATTAACAGACAGTGGGCTTAATTGATATTAATATGATCTCTCTCTCTCTCTTAAACCTCACAGAGTGCTGTTAAAATAGATGCAGGTTCATTTCATTCTGAAGTGATTGCCACTGATGTTAATCGTCAAAACAAATAGAAAATAGATAGGTATTTTATCCCTTGTAGAAGTAATCCCTTGGGGGAGGCCTTCCCTGATAATGGTTGCAAAATAATGTGTTCTTTCATTGCAGTATTTTTTTGAGGGAGCAGTTAATTGGTTAAGTCCTTGCTAAAAATCTTTAATTCCATGACTTATTTTCTTACCATATATGCATGACATAAATAAAAATAGTCTTTTTTGAACATCTTTGTTGCTTATACTTCTGAACCTGACTGAAAATTGAGCCTCAGTCATGCTGACTGCAGCCCTTCCTGCAAGTTTTGTTCTGTAAATTCCTTTTTTATCAGATTATAGTTTTATGATTTGGTCCTAGTCTTAAAAGCCAACTGCAGAAGAGAAGACAAATTATGATTATTTGAGAGTTTTAAAGAGGTAGCCTTTGTTTAATTAAAGTTTCATATTACTGGAATAAAAGGTTTTTTTTTTTTTTTTTTTTTAACCGGAAGAAAATTTTAACAAAAATTTAATGTTTCAGCAAGGCATGGTGGCTCACGCCTATACTCCTAGCACTCTGGGAGGCTGAGGCGGATGGATTGCTTGAGCTCATGAGTTAAAGACCAGCTTGAGCAAAAACTGAGACCCTATCTCTACTTAAAATAGAAAAACTGAGGCAAGAGGATTGTTTGAGCCCAAGAGTTGGAGCTGTGATGCCACAGCACTCTACCCAGGGTGATAGCTTAGAGACTCTGTCTCACTTTGTCGCCCTTGGTAGAATGCTATGGTGTCACAGCTCACAGCAACCTCAGACTGCAGGGCCTAAGCGATTCTCTTGCCTGAGCCTCCCGAGTAGCTGGGGCTATAGGCGCCCGCCACAATGCCCGGTTATTTTTAGAGGTGGGGTCTTGAGCCTGTGAGCTCAGGGCAGTCCACCCACCTTGGCCTCCCAGAGTACTGGGTTTATAGGTGTGAGCCACCTCACCTGGCCTTAAAAAAAAAAAAAAAAGAAAGAAAATTTACGTTTCTAGAAACACTTTAGAATTTTTTAGAAATAGTTTTAAAAATAATTTTAAGATGTGTCAAAAATAGCAAATATAAATTTCTACACAGAAGGTAGTTTTAGTAAGTTATAAAATAGAAATTGATTCTGCACTATAGGTTGTAGATACTTGATAAATATTTGTTAAATTAATGACTTCTGGGAGAAGCACTTCCATTCATTTAATCTTCACTCAACCCCGTGAAATACATTTTCTCAGTTTTACATACAAGAAAACTAAAGCTGAGAGAAGTGGCTTGTCCAGTGTCGCTTAATGAACAGCAAAGGTGTGATTCTAATTCAAAACTAGAGTCCTCCCAAGTGTCTCAGCAGTCCACTTCCAGACACTGGTCCCTTCCTCTTCTGTCCCACTGTCCACGGCCAGGTCCAGCCACCTTTACTTCATTGCCCTCAGATGCGCAAGTACCCTCCTCCTTCCTGCCACTTTCCGGCTGCTTAGGACACTTTGACTCCACACCTTACCTCCTTCAAGTATTTGCTCAGATAATTACCTTCTAGGCAGCGGTTCTCAACCTGTGGGCTGCGACCCACAGGGACTGTACTAAAGGGTTGCAGCATTAGGAAGGTTGAGAACCACTGTTCCAGGTGAATACTCTGCTTAACATTGTACCCACCAGCCTTAGCAAGCCTACTCCCCCTTTCTCTGCACACTGCTTTCTTCCATGGAATATGCCTTGTAATAATGTACTTATTATTCTTAGTTGCTCTGTAGTGTTCTGTCTCCTGCTGCTGGGTTGGAACGCTCAGGACTTTTCTGTCTTCTTCCTTGTGGTATCCCAGCAGTGCCCGGCTGTCAGGGTGTCAGTGGATGTTTAATGAGTGTGTGCAAAGCCCCATACCCTTTGCACTTGACCTTCCCGCTTTCCATTTATTAATGATGAATCTGACAATATGTTCAGGTTATTTTGCTGTGGAGTGCATTTCCAAACCCCACTGCTGCATTAAGGGGATGCACTTGTCTTCATTTTGAAGTTTTTTTCTCTGTCATATTTTTCTCTCATGCTGGAATGTCAACCATTCTGTTTATTTTTAAAAGTCAGATTTTTTAGAAAGTATTAGAAAATAAGGCATTATTGTGCTAGAGATGAACGGGGTGGGGAGAATAGTTTCAGGCAGTAAGGAGGACTGTGCATTGTTTCAGTTTGTTTTTCCAGTATGTTGGCCCTTTCTCCTTCTTCAGGTGCATAAATACCACATCATTAAAAACATCCTCGTTTTAAAATTTGCATTTCATGACTTGTTATTATTGATGGTAGGAAAAATATGTTATAATAATAAAATGTTATATTAAGCTTTTTGTTTTTTTATATTGTTTATATATATATATTTATTTATATTAAGCTTTTTCCTCTATTCTTTAGTCTGATTTTATTTCTGGAAAATCGAAAACAAATATAACACCTATTGTATTTTAGAAAGTCTTCCTAAGGGCCAGGTAATTCTAGCACTTTGGGAGGTGACACTGGGAGGATCACTTTAGGCCAGAAGCTCAAGACCCGCCTGAACAACATAACAAGACCCTTCCTCTACAAAAAAATAAAAAAAAATTAGTTGTGTGTAGTGACACATGCCTATAGTACCAGTTACTTGGGAGGCAGAGGGAGGAGGATCACTTGAGCCCAGGAATTTGAGGCTTCAGTGAGCTATGATGATGCTACTGCTCTCTATCCCGGGCAACAAAGCAAGTCCCTGTCTCAAAACAAAATGAAAGTCAATCTAGAAATTGGTTATGAAAAGGGGTGAGACAGGGTGGCACCCATAACTCAGTGGGTAGGGCTCTGGGCACATACACTGAGAATGGTGGGTTCAAAGCCAGCCTGGGCCAGCTAAAACAACAATGATTATTGCAGTAACAACAAAAGTAACAGTAACAACAAAGCCGGGCATTGTGGCGGTCACCTGTAGTCCTAGCTACTTGGGAGGCTGAGGCAGGAGAATCGCTTAAGCCCAAGAGTTTGAGGTGGATGTGAGCTAGGACAGACACTATGGCACTCTACCTAGGGCAATAGCTTGAGACTGTCTCCAAAAAAAAAGGGTAGGGGGCAAGGCAGATGAGATACTGGATTTTTAAAAAGTCCCAATATAATGTGGCAAGTGGAGACATGCAGAGTTTCATGGGAACCTTATGTTAAGAGTTTGCAAGTACTACATGGCTGCCACCCACATCAGAGGGCAGAGCAGGAGGTTATCTTCTCAGCTTTTACAGTGATCTAAATACATTTGAAATTAGGACTGTCATTTCAGCTTTGTTGTCCACAGTTCTAGAAAAATGCTGGAACAAAGGAGTAATGTGTATCAGGGATTCTCAAATATAGGCCTATGTAAAGGTGGTTGCATTCCAGGGCAAAGTGAAAAATAAGAAAACAGAAGGAATAGTCAAGGGAGAGAATATGTGACTGTTTGTGTCATTGTGTGTGTGTATATGTGACTGTGCACGTGTGATGGGTGTGATGTCTGTATTGGTGATGTGTGCGTATATGTGACTGCACGTGTGATGTGTGTGATGTCTGTATTGGTGATGTGTGCGTGTGTATATGTGACTGTGTACGTGTGATGGGTGTGATGTCTGTATTTGATGTGTGTGTATATGTGACTGTGTACGTGTCATTGGTGTGATGTCTGTATTGTGATGTGTGTGTGTGTATGTGACTGTGTACATGTGACGTGTGTGATGTCTATGTATTGTGACTGTATATGTGTGACATGTGTGGTGTCTGTGTATTGTGATGTGTGTGTATGTGACTGTACGAGCGACATGTGTGTGATGTCTGTGTATTGTGATGTGTGTGTATATGTGACTG
This sequence comes from Galagoides demidoff, assembly GCA_963574575.1. Classification (NCBI taxonomy): domain Eukaryota; kingdom Metazoa; phylum Chordata; class Mammalia; order Primates; family Galagidae; genus Galagoides; species Galagoides demidoff. Next base: position 17,248 of record CAUYQV010074253.1, on the reverse strand, counting down.
TACATGTGATGTCTGTGTATTGATTGTGTGTATGTATGTGACTATATACGTGTGATGTGTGTGTGTATGCGACTGTGTACGTGTGACGTGTGTGTATATATTGTGATGTGTGGTGTGTGTGATGTGTTTATGTGACTCTGTATATATGTAGGGTTGCTTACTAGCCCTCCCCCCCTTTAAAAGGTAGGCTATCTTTTATTCTGAGATTATCCTTTCTCTTGTTATAAAGTTACTTTAAACTTTATAACTATAAAGTTTATAAATTTTAAACTATAAAATTACAGTAAAAAGAAATCGTGGCTAGTTATTTTTTTTAATGCTTTTACCTGGGGGAAAAAACCCTGACAAACTACTCTTTTTTTTGGTAATTTTACTAGTATGTAAAATCCTCAAAAGAGGAAACTGCTGACATGGGTACTATAAAATACTGGATAATTCTTGCAGCCCATTTTTGGTATAGCCCAGCGAGCTCCAGGAATTCCTCATGTTCAAAAGGCCCCACTTCCTGTCCTCCTGGCATTTCTATCCTTGGAAATAGGCCCTTAGGAAATGAATTAATAATAGAGACATTGACCTTGTCAGTTATAGGCTGTGTTGGCTTCTGTGCTGTGGGTGAATTTGGTGGCAGGAAAATAATTACACCTATAATTAGGAGTTAATCAGTTTTAAAATATTTTATTTCTTGTGCTGACAAGTTTCAGTGATGACCTTGGCATTTGAAGATGAGAAATGAAGTATGACTAGTGCGTGTTAAAAACTAGTTAATTTATCAGCGTGTGCTGCACTCATGTGGGTTTGTTTCCTCTGTTCATTCTGATTGGAACATAGTGTCAAACTAACATGGAAGCCTCAAATCATGTAAATTTGCTGCTCAGGCCAGGCCTGAGTTCTGACAAATTTTGGTTTTTGCTTATAAATTGAAGAACACATATTTATCCACTTTGGGAGAGGGAGGCTAGATAGCTCCATTAAAAAATAATAAATGTTGGCTTGGCACCTGTAGCTCAGAGTCTAGGGTACCAGCCACATACACCAGAGCTGGCGGGTTCGAATCTAGCCCAGGCCTGCCAAACTACAATGGCAACTATAACCAAAAAAAAATAGCTGGGTGTTGTGGCAGGTGCCTGTAGTCCCAGCTACTTGGGAGGCTGAGGCAACAGAATCGCTTAAACCTAAGAGTTTGAGGTTGCTGTGAGCTATAATGCTATAGCACTCTACTGAGGGCGACATAGTAAGACTCTGTCTCAAAAAATAATAATAATAAATGCATATTGACTGTCTAAACTGGGAATAATGTAGTTAATATATTATTTTATAATTAAATTTAATCTGCTTACATGTGTTCACTAGTTTACAGCTGATCTTACTCCTTTAAGTTTTAAAATATGTAAATAAGGCCAGGTGTGGTGGGAGGAGGAGGTGGGTAGATTGCCTGAGCTCACAAGTTTAAGACCAGCCTGAACAAACATGAGATCCTGTCTCTAAAAATAGCTAGGTGCTACTTGGGAGGCTGAGGCAAGAGAATCACTTGAGCCCAAGAATTTGAGGTTGCTGTGAGCTGTGACAACACGGCCCTGTACTAAGGGTGACAAACTGAGACTCTGTCTCAAAAAAAATATGTAAATAGTTGCTGAAGAGTCAAATTTTCTTTTACTTTCAGATTACAAGTGCCCTTAAACAATTAAAATTTTTTTTCTTTTTTTAAAACCTGACATTGTGAATATAAACACATTTAAAAAAAATTAGAGACAGGATCTCATTCACAGCAACTATGGACTACAACTCCTGGGCTCATTTGATTCTTCTACCTCGGCTTCCCAAGTAGCTGGGACTACAGGTCTATGCCACTCATGCCCAGCTAATATTTTAAAATATTTTTATAGAGACAGGGTCTCTATATTGCCTATCCTCATCTTGAACTCATGGCCTCAAGGGATTCTCTGCCTTGGGCTGTCATAGTGCTGTGGTTATAGGCAAGATCCCAGCCTCTTAAACAATTAAGTAGCTGCTCACATCAATGCAAATACATCTATAGCTCCGGTGGTGGTGGTGGTCATGAGTTGTAACCATCATCTCCACCACCAGCACAGTCACCATTGCTGTTGTTATTGGTGTAGGCCCCACCGTAAGACTGCCCAGGTTTGGATGCTGTCTGTAGCCCTTACTAGTATATGATTTGGGCAAATGACTTAGTTCTGGACGTCTGTTTCTTCATCTGAAAAACTAGGATATTAATAAGTGGCCCCATGTAAGATACTCTGAGGATTAAAGGGGCTAGTGTGCTCAGGAGCTTAGTCAGTGCTTTGCAGTTGGACACATGCATGGTTTTTGTTGTCTCCATTCTTTCTACCTTCAATTTCAAGTCATTTCATTTGTTTAATTAGTAGCTACAACTTGACCTTATCCTTTTGATATTGTTGTATCTGTGTTAGTCCTTCTTTGAGATGTGTTTTGGACCTAGAAAAAAGTACATGCTATTAGTCAGCAAAGTGTTTAGCAAGCTACCTAATAGTTCTCAGAGCAGCCCACTACACGGTCATTTATTTATAGCTGAGGCCCAGGAGGAGCTATCACTCTTGTAGATTTTCCTGGGGACCTTCTTAGCTTAGAAACTGAAAGTTTTCATTGCTAACTTTAAATACACTGAGAAGGAATTTCAGAGGTGAATGTGATGAAAGAAGGATTTTAAAGTGGTTATTTCTTTTTTTTTTTTTTTTTGAGATAGAGACTCAAGCTGTTGCTCTGGATAGAGTGCCATGGCTTCATAGCTCTCAGCAACCTCCAGCTTGGTTTCAAAAGATCCTCTTGCCTCAGTCTTTCTATTTTCAGTGGAGATAGGGGCTCACTTTTTGCTCAGGCTGATCTCGAACTCATGAACTCAAATAATCCACCCTCTTTGCCCTCCCAGAGTGCTAGGATTACAGGCATAAGCCACCATAACTAGTCAAAAAAAAATTTTTTTTTCCTGTAGTTTTTGGCCAGGGCTGGGTTTGAACCCACCATCTCTGGCATACGGGGCTGGCGCCCTACTCCTTTGAGCCACAGGTGCTGCCCAACCAGCCAGATTTTAAAGTTCTTTTTTTTTTTTTAAAGTACTTTATTTAGAGACAGAGTCTCACTATGTTGCCCTGGGTAGAGCACCGTGGCGTCATGGCTCACAGAAACCTTAAACTCTTGGGCTTAAGTGATTCTTTTGCCTCAGCCTCCCAAGTAGCTGGGACCCAAGTAGCTGGGACCATAGGTGCCTGCACAATGCCCAGCTAATTTTTGGTTGTAGGTTGTCATTATTGTTTGGCAGGCCTGGGCTAGTTTGAACCTGTCAGCTCTGGTGTATGTGGCCGGTGCCCTAGCTGCTTAGTTACAGGAGCAGAGCCAGATTTTAAAATTCTTATTTAAAAACAGTGGTTTGCATTCCTAGCCATACAGTGAAATCACCTGAGGCCCTTTTATGGCATAGAAATGCCTAGCAATGGAAACCTACCTCCACCACCACCACCAGCACTGCAAACATTTTGAATCCATTTCTTCCAATACTTAATAAAGGAATTGAATGGTCAAGTATCTAATACTTATTTTAGTTAACAGGTTGGTTTTGGGTTAGTTTGTTATTTGCTTATGTGCATTAAAGGGAATACTGCCTTTATCTGTTTAGAGGTCAAACTGGTGGCAGTGATTGGGATAGGCCACCTGGACAGGGAGTTAGCATTGTACCACATGTACAAGCGTATCTTTAAGTCTTTCAAGCCTAAATCTAGTTCATAATAAGTTAGTGCTAATTAGAACTATGAGACATTGTTCCCAGTTATCTCTAAAAATAGTCACATACTTTGTGTAATATAAAGTTTATGGAAATCTGCCTGAGAGGGACTTGTAACTTACATGCGTGGGGATTTGTATACCTAAAGGGAAAGTTATTCGGGGCCCACAAACACACTTACCATGCTCATTCTGCACTAGTCCCTTTATTTTTTACAAGAGTTGGAGAAGTGGGAGTAAAGGGGCCAGGTGAGGAATATCTTGGAACATTTTCAGGTGAAAGTGTTATTAAGTTTGAAACATCTGATTTCCTGAAGTACAGAGTTGGACATTTGGTGTCTCTGACATTTCACTTTGACACTTTTAAAAAATTTTTCTTGTGAAGGTACATTCTCCTTCTTATTCTTTCTAATGTACGTTTTGCCTTGTGATTATTTTTTTAAAAAAATTTTGAGCAATTTTTGTGAAACCGTGGATAATTAAAAAATTCATGTTATTTTTGAAGATGAGTTCTGTCACGGAACCAATGCAGCACAGACAGCTGGAAAGATCAACAGAGTGGCTTGGCACCCGTAGCACAGTGGTTACAGCGCCAGCCACATGCAACGAGGCTGGCGGGTTCGAGCCCGGCTTGGGACAGCTAAACAACAATGACAATTGCAACAAGAACAAAAAATAGCCAGGTGTTGTGGCGGGCCCCTGTAGGCTGAGCTACTTGGGAGGCTGAGGCAAGAGAATTGCTGAAGCCCAAGAGTTTGAGGTTGCTGTGAGCTGTGATGACACAGCACTCTACCCTGGGTGACATAGTGAGACTATCTCAAAAGAAAAAAAAATCAACAAAACATTTGGGAAGGATGTAGCCAGTGAGCACATAGTATGTAAGTAGTTTGAGAAGTTCTGTGATTTTAATCTCAAAAACGAGCTGCTGTGAGATCAAGGTGTATACTGAAGAGCTGAAAGCTGTAGTGGAAATGAATCCGTCTCAGCCTAGGCAGGAAACAGCAGAAGGTTTGCTACTACGATTCCCGTAATATCGGCCTGTTTGAAACAAATTGGCGAGGTCAAGAAGCTGGATGGATGGGTTCCACCTGAATTAAACCAGTGTCAGAAGAGAAATGGTCTGGAAGTTTGCCTTAAAGGTGAACCATTTCAATATTGTATTGTTATGTGTGATGAAAAATGGAATCTTTTTGACAATTCCAAGTGTTTAACACAATGGTTGGATACGGATCAAGTACCAAAGAAGTCAAAACCAAATATTCATCCAAGAAGGCTAATGGTGTCTGCCTAGTGTCCGCTACAGCTTCATGCAGCCTGGCCAGTTGATTATAGCAGATGCCTACTGCAGCTGGACGCATGATGAGGGTGCTTGTGCTGATGCAGCCAAGACTGGTTATTAGAGACAGGCCAATCCTCTTGCAAGACAGTGCTTGACCACATGTGGCACAAAGAATGCTGCTCAAACTGTAGAAGCTGAACTCGGAAACTCTGTGTCATCCACCATACTTGCACCAGTTGACTGCCACTTCCTCCAGGCTTTGGATCACTTCTTGCAAGGAAAAATACTCAGTTCTCAACAAGCTATGGAAAATACCATTCATGATTTTGTTACTACTGGTACTTGCTCTCTGGGCTTCTTTGCTGCTGGCTTATACAAGCTATTGTTAAGATGGCAAAACTGGGTCAGGTGTGTTGGCTCACACCTGTAATCCCAGCACTCTGGGAGGCCAAGGCAAGTGGATTGCCTGAGCAAGAGCAAGACCCCATTTCTACTAAAAATAGAAAAATTAGCCAGACGTTGTGGCAACCGTATTCCCTGCTACTCAGGAGGCTGAGGCAAGAGCATTGCTTGAGCCTAGGAGTTTGAAGTTGTTGTGAGCCATGATGACACCATGGCTCTACACAGGGTAACAGGGGGAGACTGTCTAAAAAAAAAAGATGGCAAAACATCAGTAGTTTAAGTACATTTTTTTAAAATTAATTTTATTGCTTCTTGTTTGAGGTATGATAAACTTAACTTTTTATTTAAAATCAGACATTTCCCATTTAATGACCTAAATAACTAAGAAGGATTTCATTTCATATGCTTTGGATGAAAATATAAATGCAATTTATAGGCTCGGCGCCTGTGGCTCAATCGGCTAGGGTACCAGCCATGTACACCTAGGGTGGCGGGTTCGAATCCCCAGCCCGGGCCCGCCAGACGGCAATGATGGCTGCAACCGAAAAATGGCTGGGCGTTGTGGCGGGCGCCTGTGGTCCCAGCTGCTTGGGAGGCGGAGGCAGGGGACTCGCTTGAGCCTAGGAGTTGGAGGTTGCTGTGAGCTGTGCTGCCATGGCACTCTACCCAGGGGGATAGCTTGAGGCTCCGTCTCAAAAAAAAAATGCAATTTATAAATATTATTCATTAGTAACTTAAATAATGTTATAGCTTAGGTTCCAGTGCAAACATTTGAACATTTTATGGAAATATTTATTGACTGCATTTCTTTTTTTATTCACTGCATTTCTACATATATTTTAATAGTCTATGTGTAAATAAGTTACTAACCCACATCTTCTTTATTAAACCGATCCACCTTCCTCTTATGATATGTAGCCAATAAATATGACGTGGACCTTCTTATTTACTTGACTGGCATATTTGCACATGTGAACTCAGCATTCTGATTTCAACTTTATTCAGTTGGATTCCCAGAGCACCAAACCCAAAAGACACTGGACACATTTTTTTCCTTTTTACATAAAAGTTTTAATTGATTTAGGGGGTACATGTTGAATTCTGTTACAAGTGTACGTTGTATAGTCTGGCCTTTTAGTGTGCCCATCACCTTAGTAGAGGTGCATGTATATTTCATCTACTTTTGCTATCTTTTGTTTTGCAAAGTCCTGAATGAGTCAGGCCTCAAGAAGAGATGGGCTGGGGTGGTGCCTGTGGCTCAAAGAAGTAGGGCACTGGCACCATATACTGAAGGTGGTGGGTTCAAACCTGGCCGCTGCAAAAAAAAAAAAAAGAAGAAGAGACGGGCTGATACTGGACCCATGATGATGTGCCCAACATTAGGTAGAATGGCACAATGGAATGATGACTGCTGAGCTGCTTCTGCAAACTGTAAACAAATAATTGGCATTTGGAATCATAGGCGGCTGAGGGGGGTTCCTTGTATGTGTGTATGTGTTTTGAGAGAGATGGGGGGCTATTAATTTATATAGGGTGGGGTGTCTTATAGCTGAAATGTTTACAGAGCCTATTGACTGTTCCTTAAATATTTGTCTCTTAATCTTGATCTTCCCTCTGTGTTGAGTTACATGTTCATTTACACATGACATGCTAACACTTGTAAATTTTAGAATTATTTGGGTGTGAACATCCTGGAGGTAGGCGTAGTCTTTCTCCCCAGTGGAGGATCCTGGGAGATGATGATACGAAAGGCATGTGGGACAAAGTGACTGGTGGTCAAAAGGAAAAAGAGAGACGACCTAGTGAGAAGTATAACTTAGGTGCTGGCCCTGGGATTCTTTGCTTGGGTGAAAAACATTCTGGAAATCAACTTAATTTTAGGAATTCTTCCAGAACCATGGAGTCCAGTTGTGATAACTGGATCAATTATTCTCCCCTTTAAACACATGCTAACGCTGGATGGGTGAGTCACTGTGCTCATGACCTTCATGGTATTATGTAACCACTTACTGATTTACAGAGGCTGATTCTGTGGGATTCTCTCTCCAGGGCAGGGATAGTCTCTGCTGGCCAGAGGTTTCCCTTGGAAGGTAGATGACAGAGGCCGCCTCTGCCTGGTCTGCTTTGGGATTTTAAGATGACACTTAATTATCCTAATTAACATTTATTTCCAAGTGTCTATAAAAGTTTTTCTTTATTCATAACTTACTTTAGAAGTGTTTACATTTCCAGGTGACTTGGATTTGGGATGTGGGTAGCTTTGAGCTGTTAAAATCTAGTGTTATTATATTGTAGTCAGAATTCACTGACTGTATAGTGTCTTTTTGTCATTTATGAGATTTTTTTATGGCCTAGTACATGATCTTTTTTATAAATGTTTCTTTTTTTTATTAAATCATAGCTGTGTACATTAATGCAATCACAGGGTTATAAGTGTTTCTTTAAAAAGAATATTTGTATCTGTCTCAGGGTCTGGCTCTGTAGACAGTAAACTTTTCTTATGTCCTGGAAACCTTCTGGACTGTGGTCAGACATTGCTCCTTCTCTGCCCTCTGGCATGTAGTGCTTTTCAAATTCTGCTGTTCTTAGCCTCCTAGTTCCTGGGGCCTGTGGGAAGCGGTTGGGAGCAGCATTAGCTGTGTGGGGCAGTCTGAGGGCCAAATGGTACAGAAAGAGCCCTTTGCTTGGACTGTTGCTAGTTAGGTTATTCTTCAGCAGAAAGAATTTTTTAAAAATTGTCACTATAAAGGAATGGCCGCTTTTCTTTCTTTTGGAGACACAGTCTTACTCTGTTGCCTACCCCAGAGTGCTGTGGCATCTGTCTAGCTCACAGCAACCTCAAACTCCTGGGCTCAGGCAGTCTTCTTGCCTTAGTTTCCGGAGTAACTGGGACTACAGGCACCCACTGTGACGCCTAACTAATTTTTGTATTTTCAGTAGAGACGGGGTCTTGCTCTTGCTCAGGCTGGTCTTGAACTCCTAGCTCAAACAATCTTTCTCCCTCAACCTCATAGTGCTAGAATCACAGGTGTGAGCCACAATGCCTGGCTAGGAATGGCCTCTTGAAGGAAATTGTCTTCCCCTTCTTTGGTTAGTCTTAACTGCTTAAGTTCTTTAATTTAAAGAAGTTATTTTAGAAGAACTCAGTCTTTTTTTTTGAGACAGAGTCTCACTATGTCGTCAGTAGAGTGCAGTGGCATCACAGCTCACAGCAAGCTCAAACTCTTGAGCTCAGGTGATTGGTTCTCTTGCCTCAGCCTCCCAAATATCTGAGACTACAGGTGCCTGCTACACTGCCCGGCTATTTTTTGTTGCAGTGTCATTTTTGGTTAGCTGGCCTGGGCCAGCTTTGAACCCTCTACCTTCAGTGTATGTGGCTGGCACCATAACCATTGTGCTACGGGTGCTGAGCCAAGAACTTAGTCTTAATAAAGGATTAAATCACAACTTTTCTTTTGTGCGTTTATCTCTGGGGTGTGGGCTGGCATGGAGGTAGAGCCAGGGGTTCAGCATGACACTTGGTGAATAGGAACATGCTGGAGATTAATTCGCTGACTTCTTTCTGCCTTTTTCCTGCTCTTCTGTCTTTGCACACTCTGTTTCTGTAGTATGGTATTATTCTGGCCTTTCACTGTATTTGAATATTGGACAGTGGTGAAGAGTCCAGGCTCTGACTCACATCTGCCTGGTTTTGAACCCTTTCTCCATTGCTTATTAGTTGTGACTCTGGGCCAGTCACTGAATCTTTTGCATTTTGGTTTACTCATCTGTTAAACTGGAATTAGCACCTACTATGTCAGATTGTTTTAGAGATTAAATGGAGGTATCATGTTTGTAAGTGCCCAGAATAGTGCCCAGTAAATGTACCCAATGTGTTCAATAAACGTACACTATTATTACATCCTAAGGTGCCAGTGGATAACCTGTCTCACGTTTGTCTATAACATTATATCAATTTGCATAAATAAAGGGTCAATTTAAACTGCGTAATATTAAAAAACAGGACTAGGTATTAACTGTCTGAATTCTTTGAATTGCTAAAGACATGAATCTTCTGAGTGTTACTGCAGTGACTGCAAACATTAATTGTTGTCATGGCTGAAATGATGGTCTGTCTCTGGAGGAAGGGCTATAATTCATATGTGCTGAGTTGAGTTTTCCATGTAGATGGTGTGGTTTTTAGGCTTTATTAAAGGCACTTACCAAAAATGGAATTAATTAAAATTTCCCCTAAAGATGTTAACCTGTGACAAATGTTACATTAATAAGCTTTTTCTTCCCAGGCGCTCCCATTCAGCTTCCAGGTATGGGGTCTGGTTTAGAATTCAGAAGATCTCAGTAATTACCCAGGACGTTTCTGTGCCTATAATTAGCTGTTGGCTAAGGATTTACAGTCATATTCATAAGCAGCCGTGTTTGATTTTTGTTTATGTTAAACACCTGAAGTAGGTAGCACTTAAAAAGAAAGACTTGGTCCGACTGCATTTAATTCTTACAGTCTAAGGCTAAATGTTTTAAAACTGATGAAATCTAGGAGCATAGAATGAGACACGTATCGTGACTTGACTTAAATCCTGACATCTGATGGTGGACATAGAATACCCAACCTAGTATATGCTGCATGTTATACTTTTAGGGACCTGTAGGAGTGACAGGAGAGGGGGAAACTCACTAGTTAACAATTTCTAAATTCACAACTTGTTTTTGTTCAGAGTAGCAGTTATGCTATAAATTTTATATGCTATAAATCTTCAGATACAGACTACTTCTTGTTCTCTAACATCTGGGAGAGAAATCTTGTTTCAGGTGTTGTATCCACTCTCATCCTTAGTCTGGCAGTGCTTTGGGGGAATTTCCCGTGAGGTCCCCAGGTAGTTGCTCTGGCACTTGGGTTATGGGATATAAAGAGGTGAGGGGGCTGTGGGCAGGAGTCACGTGGATTGGATTCCGTGACCATGAGGCCGGCCCTCACCCTGCTCTGCTGGGCCTATCAGGTGGGCACTGTGTGCCGATGCCCTCCCCTCCAGAGTGCAGGGGGCCCTATCCATGAGGCTGTGGTAGTAAAACATTTACCAGAAGGCTGCCAGCTGAGGATGGTTGCAAGTGACTTGGCCAAACACTGTTAAAGTCCTTCTTGATTAGTACAAAGGGAATGTGGGAGTGTGGTTAGAGACCCGGGCACTGCGCCCAGCTCCATAACTCTTGCATTATGTGATCTCAATAATTGTCTCTAATTTTCTGTGTGAAAAACAGAGAAGAATAAAGCCACCTGCTTACTTCTAAGGGTTCTGAGGATTAATGAATTAATCACCCTGGATGAAGGCAGCAGAGCCTGCCCTGGTCATAATTTTCATCCCTTCTTTAAGGAGGGAAGCTCCAGTTTGGGCAGTGAACTATCGGAATGAAGACAGCAGTGGGCTACTGACAATTCAGTTGGTGTATTTCAAGTCCAACTGTAGATCAGGTTTCTTTCTAGCGGAGGAATTTTAACTAACCTAAAACTTCTACATATTTTTTAGAAACAATACCAAACCAACTGTCTGACCTGCTGTTTGTGGGAAAAGAACAGATGTCTATTCTGAGAACGCATTAAGGATGATATTAGTGTTTTTCTCCCACTGTAAGGGAAGAAGATGGGTCAAAGAGAAGTTCACAGGTTTAAGACGTATTTGCCATTATTTTCCTTTTACTGATGTTCCATTTTTGAAATAGTTACTGTTGTTTCATTTTGTAGATTTTTCAAGTTTCTTTTGACAGAGAAACTTCACAGAGATCAAGCCAAAACAAAACAAAAAGTACAAACACATACAATTGCCTTAAATACCAAGGATGTCAGCATGAAATTAAAATGAATCGACTGACATTTCTGCTTTGAGATTTTTTAGTAAAACTAATTTAAACCAACAATGAAAGCTTCTGGCTTCACCTTATAAGGGAAAGTTTGACCTTTCTCAGTGATTTTGGATTTAAGGGTATTGACATTGAGGTGTTTTTGGTTAAAATTTGCTTTTGGGATTTTGGTCAACCCTTGGTTGTGGGGTAGCAAATGCAGTCAATTTTGTGGTTATACAATGTAGTTCTCAAATCAAAGTCTCTGAAGTCATGGATATGGTGTCCCCTCCCACCCATGTGTAACTGTTAAAAACAACACTGTTGTCATGTGAATTCTTACTTTTTTGAGCTTGCTTTTGAAGTAACTTTCACAGAGAATTCCTGTTACCTGGAAATTGATGACAGACTTACACCATTTCCTTTTTTTTTCTTAGACGTTCCATCCTCAGAGCAGCCTGAACTGTTCCTAAAGAAACTTCAGCAGTGCTGTGTCATTTTTGACTTCATGGACACGCTATCTGATCTTAAAATGAAAGAATACAAGCGCTCCACTCTTAATGAACTGGTGGACTACATTACAATAAGCAGAGGCTGTTTGACAGAGCAGACTTACCCTGAAGTAGTTAGAATGGTGAGTTTCTTTTTTTCCGCCGCGGACACTTTTAAGCATCTTCCATAGCAACTCACAGGTGTATGTATTGCTGAGTGAGGTCACTGGAGGTCACCTCCAGAAATGAGAGCCAACTTTCTAAGGGCTAAGCAAAAGTAGTCGACATAATAATAGAGTTTGAAGAGCATGATTTCATGCGAATGAAATCCAGAACATTCAACTACAACGGAATTGAAGCAATCGGTGACTTCAAAATATGAAGCCAAGATTGCGGTTTATTATTGGATTTCTGGCTTTGGAAAAATAAAAGATATAGGCAAGTAAAAGTTTTAGATCTGTGTTTAAAACATATTCAAACCTGTTGGATATCTTGGTATATCTTATTCATTGTGGTATATTATAAGTAGAATTATGCTTAATAAAATTGTGATTTGAAGAATCTAGTTAAGGCCTCTCTTGGCTTTATACCTAATCCTTCTCTTTATAATCTCCTTGAAATCAGGGATGATGCCTTTCGTGATTTTTGAACAGTGTCTCACACTTTGTGTGGTCATTAGGAGTTACGAGAGGAAACATCATTAGCCTAATGAGTAATTATGTTCTTACTGTGTCAATATTATATTAGTTTTTCAAAAGCTGAGCCAAAATATGATATCCTGTTAGATTTCTGTGGGAGGATTGCCTGCCTTGGCATCCTAGAAGATCTTGGATCTAGAGAACGCATGCGGTTTGGGCTGGACTAGGGGAGGTAACTCATGAAATTAAGCCAAGGAGATCCAAAAGGGTCAGTGTATCGCCACTGGGCAGCCCGTTGGGGGATCTGGTACACGCTCTTTGTATTGCTGAACCTGTTTAGCTCTTACCATTTGTATTCAAACAATGTAGAAAAGAGACACTAGTGATGGCGTAGATATGGTTTAAAATTATGGTTCAGCTTTGGGAAAGGGCTTGAATGCTCTCAGCTTGAAAAACTATGACTGAGGGCGGCTCCTGTGGCTCAGTGGATAGGGCGCCAGCCCCATATACCGAGGGTAGTGGTTTCAAACCCTGCCACGGCCAGCTAAAACAGCAGTGGCAACTGCAACAAAAAATAGCTGGGCATTGTTGTGGATTCCTATAGTCCCAGCTACTCAGGAAGCTGAGGCAAGAGATTCGCTTACACCCAAGAGTTGGAGGTTGCTGTGAGCCGTGATGCCATGGCACTCTCCTGAGAGCCACAGAGTGAGACTCTGTCTCAAAGAAAAAAAAAAAAAAGAAAAACTATGACTGATACTGGATGGGCACTTCAAAACAATGCCCAATATATTCTTCAGATCCGTATCTGAATCTCTGTTGGATTTGTTGTTGATTAACAGGAATGTAGTGCTCCCAAATGTCAACCATGCTAGTGTTGAGAAGCTGTGCTCTTGAGTTCATGCTGTCTAAACCTTTTAACCTAATACTTAGGGTCTTCTCCAGCTTACCTGCTCTGCAGAGCACAGTCCTTGGTGTTAGCTTGCCTGTGCCCTCAGCCAATAGCAGTTATCCATTGTTTATAACTTTTGGCAGGCCCAGGTTGGATTTGAACCTCCAGTGTATGTGGCTGGCACCCTAGCTGCTGAACTACAGGTGCCGAGCTACACTGTTTATAGCTTTTTCTGTATCTTTCCATGGGTAGTTAATGAGTATATAAGCATTTACAAACATATATGTATAAATACTGATTTTGTAAGTACACCAGTGGTGTTCCACTAGACACACATTTTGTACCTTGCTTTTTTTCACTTAGCATTATAGAATATATATCAGCACATTGTTTTTATAGCTGCATAATATTTATTGTACGCATGTACCATATTTAAGCAGTATCCTATGCATGTCCTTATATAGACATCAGTTTGCCCTGTGTAAAAACATTGGTGTATTTGTTTATTTTTGAAGATTTTATTTTAGTTTTAGGCTCACAGCAAAATTGAGAGGATGGTACAGATTTCCCATACGTACCTGTCCCCACACATGCCTGGCCTCCGCATTATCAACACCCTCCTCCCCAGTACATTGGGACAGGTGATGAATCTTCACTGACACATTATTATCGCCCAGAGTTCATAGTTTTCATTAGGGTTCTCTCCTCGTGTTGTATATTCTATGGGATTAGACAAATGGATGGTGTATGACATAGAGCCATCATTATAGTATCAGAGCGTTTCACTGGCCCTGAAATCCTCGGGGCCCCACCTTTTCCAACTTCCTGGCAACCACAGAGCTTTTATAACTATATTTGTAGTTTTGCCTTTCTCCGAGTGTCATGTTGTTGGAATCATGCAAGATGCATCCTTTCAGACTGGCTTCTTTACTTAGTGAAGGAGGAACCTTCAAGGTTCCTCCCGTGTTTTTGGATGGTTTGATAGCTCATTTCTTTCTAGCATTGAATGGTATTTTGTTGGATGGATGTACCATGTTTGTCCATTCACCAGCTGAAGGACATCGGAGTTTTTTCCAAGTTTGGCGATTATGAGTAAAGCTGCTATAAACATCCATGTGCAGACTTTCGTGTGTGCAAAAGTTTTCAACTTTTTTTGGTAAATAGCAAGGAGTACAGTTGTTTCTTGGTGAGAGTTTGAGACGTATGTTTAATTTTGTAAGAAACCGCCAAACTGTATTCCAAAGTGGCAGTACCATTTTGCATTCCTACCAGCAATGAATGAAAACATTTTTTTTCCCTGTTACTTAGACCTTCATTTATTCCCTGTCTTCCCACCAAGGATTATAATTCTCATTTTCCTTCAAGGGCTAGTGTAAAGTGCTGCTCTTGTTTCCTGAAAAGCCCAGTGCTTTCACCTTCCTTTAGTTGCTTTTGCATCTTGACAGCCCAGCCTTTGGAATTTGCTCATTTGTTGCTCTTTATCCCTTCACACATTTCACATTTGTTTGATTTTTCTAATTAGACTGTGAGCACTCGCAGGGAGAAACCGTATTCTGCACACTGCCGAGGCTCCACAGGACTGTCTGGCCAGGTTTACTGGAAATTTGTGGAATGAGTAAATGAATTCCCTCCTAAAATGTAGGCATTTCAGGCTCTCAAATTAGGATTAAGATATTGGATGTCATTGGATTTTGTTTGGATTTTAAAATTACTATTTAGCATACTCCTGAAATTCTTTTATTCTTAAGATCCAGCTTGGTCCTAAGCCAGCTTTGGTCTCCTGAGGCAGAGCACTTTGTCTTCTGCTTTATTCCCTCATTCCCAGGCGAAAAAAGGGAAAAAAAGATTGCTATCATTTGTATGTGTTTCAAAATATACTTAAGCCTTACTTTAGGAGGTGCTGAATCAGTAGCATGCATTTAGAAAATTTACTTTCTAGATGATAGTTTAGGGTTCTTGGAAGTGTGATTTATTTTTCATATCTGGTGATTTGTGAAATTGTTAGCTACTAATTGTGTACTATGCCTAAACAACCTGGGGCATTTACAGAGAAGGAAATGTTGTGATAGAGTAGGAGGAGAAAAGGCTTTGGACTCACACAGACCTGGGTTCACGTGCCAGCTCTGCCACACTCATTTGTACCATCAGGGTGAGCAAGTTATTTTGTTATTTGGGTCCCCAGATTTTGTGTGGTGGTAGGAAGCGCATGAGGTCGGGGGAGGGCAGCCGCACTTTCATCCATCCCCATCCATAAATATTTCACCTAAGTATTAAAGTGCTTTTTTCCCCCTGTATATCAGGGTTCTCACCTGGTATCGCAAATACACCTATTGTCTAAGAAATGTGAGCTGCTGCTCTGTGAGAAGACCTGGAACCAAGTCCCTCTTGATGCCCCCAGTTCCTTCCATTTTGCCACCTTTAAACCTTTGTCTGTAGAAATTCTGGCGCTGCTCACTTTCCTCATTTGTATCAGACCTGCCTTTTGGGGGATTTTGTGAGGATTAGTGTGATACATGGAAAGCTTTTAGAGCAGTCACATCCGGCAAATGCTCAATAAATACTATGATTCTTATGCTTCAGTGGATTTTGTGATTAGATAATTTGATTTTCAGTCGTTAGTCTCATCCTAGAAAAGGTGATCGGTACCTCATTGGTGAATATCACTCCAGTCACCTGTAGTGCTCCCCTGGGGGCTGTGCACTGATGCCAGCACCTGATCCACCCTTGAAAGCCATTTCAGAGCTGTCTTTCTGGAATGGCCAGTAAAGCTATCATTGTGTTACCCTCGATGTTCTTAATGTCATCAAATGTCTTCCTTTCAGTATTTCTTGGGTCCTTAGTGAAGAGAGGGTCACAGGGCCCAGATGACCTAGTAGGGAGATGTTCCAGCACAGCTGTTTGTTTACTGGCTAAAAACTCCCTCACAATGAGATTTTCAGTTAAGATTTTTTTAATTGTTCCTCAGGGGCGGTGCCTGTGGCTCAAAGGAGGAGGCCACCGGCCCCATGTGCCGGAGGTGGTGGGTTCAAGCCCTGCCCCAGCCTAAAACTGCAAAAAAAAAAAAAAAAAAAAAGATTTTTTAACTGTTTTTCTGTTAAAGCTTAGTTGGTCTGCCATGCTTCTCACAGCCACTGATTTTGACTCCACAATTTAACAAACTTTTGCAAAGCTTTTGTCATTTCTGCTCATTACTGGCCTCCCTTACCTCTTCTCATCAGTTACATTTTCTCTCCTCTCAGAAAAATGTTTAATCCATGGGTACGCTACTGTTTTCTTCATGGCATTATCCCAGCAACTTGGACTGACATGTCCCTGATTTCACTTGTATTCTTGCCAAGTTTAACAAGAAATTTATGAATGTTTGTTGGTTGCTCTAATTCAAGTGCTAACATTCTCACAGCAGCACACAAAAAACATGCAATAATAATAAACACCAGTCAGCAAGACACCACCACATGTTGACGTGGACACAGATGAGAGACACCAATACACCAAAGTTATGAGACCTTACTGAGTTGTTTGTACAGTGCTGCCCACGTAAGCACACGATGGCAAGTTTGTGAACTTGAGTGTCAGACTTTGATACGGTCTTCCATTGCCTCAGTGGTTCTCCAGTTCTTTAATTCAAGATATCCTGCCTTGTTGGACAGTCCTTGTTCCCACCTATTCCTCTTTCTTGTTACTGTGAAGCAAAACCACTTCACTAGGTTTAGTGAGGAAAATGGTAGTGCTTTTGATGAAATCTATCAATGAAGTGGGTTTCAAAAACCAGGATAAGTAGTGACGCAGGATAGTGTCGCTCTGGCAGTAAGACTCAATGCCTTTGGCTCGGCGCCTGTGGCTCAATTGGCTAAGGTGCCAGCCACGTACACCTAAGGTGGCGGGTTCGAATCCCCAGCCCGGGCCCGCCAAACAACAATGATGGCTGCAACCAAAAAATGGCTGGGCGTTGTGGCGGGCGCCT